>CAUYQV010101844.1:0-43698 GCA_963574575.1 Galagoides demidoff
GAGAAGATATTTGCATATTATAAATCTCACAAAAGCCTAATACCTAGAATCTACAGAGAACTCAAACTAAGCAACAAGAAAAGAGCAAACAACTAGATTTATCATTGGGCAAGAGGCCTAAACAGAACCTTCTCCCGGCTCAGCGCCTGTGGCTCAATCAGCTAAGGCACCAGCCACATACACCTAAGGTGGTGGGTTCGAATCCCCAGCCAGGGGATTCTAAATCAAGTACACATCGAAACATTCAAAAGTCAATGTTTTCAATTTTCCGTGTTTTCCTTCATAGGTCCTATCTGTAGGTAAATTTGATATTATTAATATTATAGTGTAGTTTTTTGTGTGTATAATAGGATTTTCAATATTAAATATTTCTCAGATTTCTGGGGATTTAAACTGTGTGTTTGTAATACTACCTTAGCCTTTTCCCCAATCCACTCACCTACCAGATAAGGTGTTGAATACTTCATGCTTTATTATTTTTTTTTAACTTATTCTGACATTTATTTATTTATTTATTTATTTATTTATTTATTTATTTCGGATTAATATATGGTCCAAATGAAAGTTGTAGTTGAGCCTTTTAACAATGAGGCATACATATACCCCTACATTGTACCCATTCATTGGAATAAAATTTTCTTAGGTAATTTCTTTTTCTATTTGTACATTATTGCTGGTATAGCTAGCTAATAATACTTATAAATTATATTAAACCAAGCGTACAAATAATAAATAATCCACATTACTTAAATAGAGACACATTCTAGGGGCAAATTATAATAAGCGTTTATTTTTATGTTTCAATTATTATATCTTTTGCAAGAAGATATGCTTTTTATGACAGTGGGAGATGTGTGATGCTAATTTATTTTTCATAATCTAAATCAAGTACACATCGAAACATTCAAAAGTCAAAGCAGTCTCATATTGATAACTCAGTATCAGTACTGAGCCATAATTGAACTCCTCAGATCTTTCCTTATCTTGCTACAAGAGACTCTCCTGAATTCTAAATTGGTTAGATGGTTCCAAAGCTTTTGTATCTACAAAAACAAAGCTATGAATGCTTCTGTTTCAGTATGTAAAGCATCCATGGCAGCAAAGAACACAATCATTTCTCAAGTTCAGACCTGCATTCCCAAAGTCATGGTACCTAGTGATGAAAGCAGAGATAACAGACCTCACAATAGATGACATTCAAGCTGCTGGAGAATGAGAACAGTAAAATACAAGACAGAAGGAAATTGTAATCCACACTTAACCTTTAAAATTGGAGCTCACATCCCCACTTTGGATCATGAATGAAAATTTCACATCTCCTCCAGCTGTTACTCAACTTAAGCCACCTAAAAGTGTGACAGAAGCTATGGGAAGCAAAGAAAGTTGAAGACTTGTCCCATCTACGCATCTTTAAAAATGGTTGTCTGACCTTACTGCCATTCATTTCCATTCAGCAGCACGAAGGCAATCTAAACAGGAAGAGACATCTAGATCTTTAAATTCATACTCTCCTATCCTCAACCCTGTGAGAGAAGTATTACCACTGCCTTTCTATACAAATAGTGACAGTGAAATAAAGCTTCAAAAGGTAAGAAAACAAAGAGGAAGTACATTTTATATTTCAACACGATACATTAATGCATATGTATTACTAAAACAAATTTTCACAATATTGTAGATGAATGTAGAAAAGGAAGTATGTGTACAATAGTATCTTATCAATATTTAAATGCAGAATAAAGACTCCCAAAATACATCCCTCCCTCTCAAAAACTATTCTCTGTCCTGAGGCACCACATTGAGTTCTGCCTTAAAGGGACTTAAGATTTTGAGGAAAACAGACTCGTAAACAAATAACTGGAATGAAGTGTCAAAGAAAGTCCCATCAACGTTTCCAAGTACAGAGGGACCCCATGAGAAAGTGGGCAAGTTTCCTAAGGAAAATCAGGAAAGGCTTCAAGGCTAAGCTGGGAGAATACAATTTTTACACATGATTATATTTCACAGTACATTTTGTTAAAATTCCTGCTTTGGTTTTTCACTTCTTAAAACCAATCTATTTAAAAGCCTACCACTAAAACCAGATTCCATTGAAAAGATTTATTGAAACTTGGGCATGAAAGGGCCCCACCACGAAAATCCACACCTTCAGAAGTGAAAATGCTTCTAAATATAATTTACAAAGTAGAAATCGTGTAGGCTTGAGATTCTTAGTTCTGGACAAAAGGACTAATCAAACATTATTCTAAAATTTAATTTTAAGACATGACAGTGTCGGTTGTGATATATTAAAAATGAAAAGTTATACATTAAAATACTACTGCCTACAGCTGTAATACTCACCTGGCACAAATAGATAATATTATTTAGAATACAGGAGTTAAAACATATCCTTAAAAAATTTGGAAAGATTCTTTTGACATAACCAGTTGACAATAAAAATTGCAAAAAGTGCGTTTCACATTAAACTTTCAAAAATCATCCTTAAAACACACCAGCTTAAGAGAATTTTCTCTGTAGAATTTCTTCCTTAGCTTTTTGTTGGTTAGACTACTTTTTTATTCGTTGCTTTCAGTGAAGCAATACTTTTATTCACTCGTTTCATAATTTAAGCACCTTTACAAGACTAAAATATTCTACTCAGAATTATCTTTTAAAAATTGACAAATTTTTATTAAGTCCTTTACAAAAAAGTTTTTATGTGACCACAAAATAAAATGGCAAAGCAGGAAAAAAAGAGTGAAAAGAGATCAAAGAGGAAACAAAACATGCGAAGGAACAAAATATGTGAGATGGGATCTAAAAGTAACTAGAAAAAAATGAGCAATGCTCTTAAAGATCAGGCACAAGGAAAGGAAATAATAAATGGTCTTCATTTTCTCATTTCCCTCCTTTCAATATAAAAAGCAGCACAGAACAGAAAGAACAGAGTATTTGGGACAAGAGGACTAGGTTTCAAATTACCTATAGAACACTGCTGTCTGGCTGCATAATCAGTAATGCCAGGCTTCCTGTGGAGTATAAATGAATTAACGTATAAGAAAAAAAGCTATAAAGAGTTGAACAGAAGTTAATTACAGTTGTGACTATAATTAATGCAACTGTACTCCTATCAAAACCTACAGTGCTAATGACATTCCACAAAAGCAAGATGGCAAGGAAGTTTTCAAAACTTTTAAACAAGGCCAGGTGCGGTAGCTCATGCCTGTAATCCCAGTATTCTGGGAGGCCAGGACCAGTGGACTGCTTGAGCTCAGGAGTTCAAGATCAGACTGGGTAAGAGGGAGACCCACCTCTAAAAATAGCCAGCGTTGTAGCAGGTGCCTATCGTCCCAACTATGTGGAAGCCTGAGGCAAGAGAATCATTTGAGCCCAAGAGTTTGAGGTTGAGGTATGATGCTACAGCGCTCTACTGAGGGTGACAAAGTGAGACGCTGTTTCCAAAAAAAAAAAAAACAACTTTTAAACACTAGAAGATCCAACCCCTTTCTTTTCAAAGCTTTGGAGGGCTAGCAAATAGTTTACAAATGAATTGTGTTGATAATGATAATCAAGTATACATTAAAATAGATTCAAGGTAATATCTCTGGAATAACTCACTTGCACTGTGCCGTACTGTAGTGAACTTGGAACTGTACGTGATTATGGGCAAGTCTAAGCACCTGTGCCTAGACAGAAACACAGTGGAGAATCATGGCTGTTTTTCCTTCCGGTGACACCTGAGTGGTATGATCGTCACGTACTGAAACACTGGATCACAATGGCAATGAATCTAGGTGAGGGATAGCTTTACCAGGTTTGCATCAACCAGCCTGTCATCTCCCTTCTCTGGCTAGGGTCCCGCTCGGCTACCATGCCTCTGCCAGCAAACACCTTTGAGAATCACTGCTCTGGGTGATATTTCTTGCCTTTCATTAAATCCTCTCAAACTTCTTTTTTCCTAAGCAATCCAAGTCATCCACCAAGTTTAAAACTACCTGTCTCAAAGTCCTGATGATAAACATGCCTCTGGGTAGAAAGGAAAGTTGCTTCCAAAATGGACAAAGTTCTTGAGCACACTGGGAAGTACCCTGCCTATCACTGCTCAGAACTGCAACACAACTGAAAGGTGTAAAGGCAGAGAGTCCGCCAACTGGGCTGTACTCAAGACACTCTTCACTAGAGAATACAGGTACACCAAAGAGAAACACAAGGCATGTCTGCCTCAAACGACTGCAGCTTCATTTTGTACAGTAGGAAGACAAAGAGAAAAGAAAGTGAAACCTGACATGTAGAGACTAGGATGCCAGAAAAAGACTAGTCAAATTCTAATAGAGATCACTGTCTAACATGCCAACATCTCACTCTTAGAACAGACTCGGAAACTCAGTTTTATATTACAGATGCATACTCATACAGTCCAAGAATTTCAGAGTGAAAAGAACCTTATATATCATACAATTTCCATCTTACGAAACTGAGAACCACTGAGATGGCATGGGTTGTTAAACATGACATTGTTGAAACTATTACGTATGCATAATAATTAAATTTTTTTTAAAGGTGACCTTGTTAGTAGTAGAAACAAGCTCTTCAGCACAGCTCCTCAGAGCCGCATTCCAGGACTCTCACCCATCACAGCAGCCAACTTCACAGGGCAGCTTAAGGAAACGGTGCACTTGAATTTTCACAGTTACAATAAAGATTTAATGTGTTAGAAACCATCCTTGATAAGGACATCTCAATTACTATTTCTTTATCACTCCATAAAATGTATACTTTGTTATAAAATGGTAGTAGTGAGATAAACGTCTACCTAAAATTCATCCAGAGTTGATATCGTAACCGGAGATGCTGCAAATGAGCTTTTTCCCTCAAACTAAGCAAACGAAATTGGTATTTATTTTCTCAGCCTCAGAAGTACTTCCTACATATCTGCCACATGCTTTTTATAGCATATTACAAAATGAACATTTAAAAGAAAAAATGTGCAAATTGCCAAACATTAGATAAAAAATGTTAAAATCAACTGAACATTCTTAAGCTGTGCCAATTAATATCAATATTAGGTTTTCTAAGAAAGATTCATTACATCATTAAAGAAAGATCATACAACTCAGAAATTATTCTAATGGTCAAATAAAAATTTTCAAGAAAAAGAGAAAGTAAGATTTAAATTCCTTATCTACCCATATCTCAGCTGTAAAATTACTCTATATTGCCAGTTTTTTCAACTTGGCAGTTGATATAATAAATTATTCCCCTGACAATAAAATTTTTGTTTTTTACAAAATTAAAGATAATTGTAAATTTTATGTACATTTTCCTATGCCTTTCTAACATGACCTGGTTTCCACTTTATATTTCTATTTTTAGGGAACTCATCTATAAAGAAGAACTACCAATCCAATTTACTATTGTGCTAAGAACAGTCAAAACAAAATAGAAAATACCACAATTAACCTACAACTTCACCATCCAATTTAAAATGCAATGAAGCGGTCAGTAATTTTTTCACTAAGTTTATAGTCTGATTTATTTTCATTACATTTTACTAGTCAAAAATGTCAATTCTCTAAACAAAGAATAAAATTTCTCAAGTCACATAATAAAGCACATATGTGTAAAGTACAGAAAAGCAGTGTATCAAATGCCAATTCTCTTAAAAGTTGGTTGTAACAAAGGAAATATATGAAAATATTCTCTATCTTCAAAGGATATTAAAATTCTTAAAAATATAACCATTAAGAGAATATTTTGTATGGGAAGCTTCAAAATATGACTAATTGATCTATTTGGTGTTTTTTACTAAAAAACTCCTACTCGAGTAAATAGTATAAAGTTTAGGTATAATACAAATTATTCCTAGGCCTGATGCTTTATATTAGTTATGAATTAAGGAAAATCACTATGACTGAGAAATTAAAACCTTGGGACCCCAATATTGCCATATGTAAAAATACATAATACAAATTTCACAATACATAATTGTGAAAACAATTAATATGTAGACTCAAAGGCAAAGATGTTCAGACATAAACTGGTTTATATTAACAGTTCTCACAAAAGCTTAGACAAATATATTTCTAAAGAATTAACAATACTTGTAAGTCTCACCTTCATGCAATCTGTAAGACACCATAAGAATTCATAAGAGTTAACATATTAGCCCAATTTAACAGTAGGCTGGTCCTTGTTAATATTTAAACAAAGAAAGATGGGGCTACTGTACTGGACAGTTTAGTGAGGCTATTAACAGAAGGCCCACAGGAGAGAAAAACACAATTAAATTAGTTTAGGGAAGAGGGGACGTGGTTCAGTGGGTATAATGTGGGGGTAACTGGCACATCTCTTGGGTAAAGGACTCAAGCACAACTGGGACTATACCTTACAAACACAGACAATGTAACCAAATCCTACATACCCTAAAGCTGATCCACAAGAAATAAATTAAAATTAAAAAAAAGAAAAGAGAAGCCTTGGAAAGTCTGTGCTATTCAAGCCTCAAAGGATTGCATGTCCTTGTTTATAACAACCAAATCCAGGGAGCCATTATAACAAACTGTTATATAAAAATGTCAATGAGACTATCAGAGCACCTCCTTGGCTGGGCGCCGTGGCTCGCCTCTATAATTCTAGCACTTTGAGAAGGGGGGAGGATTGCTTGAGCTCAGGAGTTTGAGACCACCCTGAGCAATATTTACTTACACCAGTAAGACTGGAAAGGATTCCTGACATATTAAACCAGTACACAAACTTTTCCTCTATATCCAGACTAAAGCAACTATATCTGAGACTACACATAATGACAGGTTGCATAAAGGAGTCCTTTCAAAGTATATATTTGAAAAATCATTAAAAATAATTCTGTTGAAAAGCAAATACTGAAGAAGCAGGTGTGCTTTTGTAGTCCAACGTCGCCCTAGATGCACTACGCTACACATCCAAGCTCAATCACTTACTCATTAAGTCAGGAAAACATCCTCAAGTCAATCCACATTGGACTCTCAGGGTGATTACAAGGTCATTAACACTGATATAACCATACTTGATATTGTTCTCCCTCCACTTTCAATTTATAGGGTGTATGCTCTGAATAAACACCACATGCAAAGCACAAAACTTGACATAGTGAAGATAAATAACAATGCCTTAAATCAGAAAGCTGCTTGGTGAAGGACCCTGGGAATTTAGGTTGGTCTAATCCAAGATGGCATCAATTACTCACAAGTCAGGGGAAACAGAAAATCAATTAAACTTGCATATTATACCATATTGGGATAGGAAAACACTGAATTACCAGCACTTGAGGCATTTATTATTAGATTGAATGAAAACATATTAATAATAGGGATCTCTTCTAACAACAGTTCAATGGGGAAGAATTATGACTTAATGGTAGAAAAAGTTTTTCTAATTTCAATAGAAAATATTTACTTGCAATCATTTGTCATAAACTACTCAACCAGACTATCCTTCTATAAAAACAAGATTATTTTTAATGAATTTGTTTGTTTAGAGGACTTCATGTACAATTGTTGAAAGAAAAGCAATTTTTACACCTTTCAGATCTTTCATACAGAAACGTTTTTAATGATCATATAAGCCAAGACTAAAGTACACATGAAATTTTTTTTTTTTTTTTTGCAGTTTTTGGCCAGGGCTGGGTTTGAACCCACCACCTCCAGCATATGGAGCTGGCGCCCACTCCTCTGAGTCACAGGCACCACCCATGAATATTTTTAAAAGAAAGAAATGAATGTGAATCCTTTAGACATTATATTTCTTCCCTTAGATTCAATTATATATCTCACTAAATTATCAACATGATACAGGGAAAAATCCTAAATTCATGTCATCTCCTAAAGCACAAATTATAAATGGATAGAATTTTCAGGCTAATGTTGAAACAATGAGTATTCATTCAGAATAACTTAGAATTGGCTATTCTGATGCAACCAAGACAGATAACAAATGAAAACATGCTTTGTGTGGTTTTATGTTAATTACAACAGATTTAAATGCTTCCAATATCAACGTAGCTTATTTAAAAATATGAAAGTATTTTAAAATATCACTTGCTATAATGTAAACAGGAATAAGAAGAATGCAAACAGGCTGCAGCAGAGGCCATATGCCCAAAGCCCCTTCAAGGAAGAAATGTGCAATGGGCCCAATAGGCATCAAGCACTGAAACAAGACAGTTGTAGCAACATCTTCTTGTAAGGCTATACTCCCATCTGGCCCTTCTGGGCAGAGCCTCGCTTCTTCACGGCTAACTTCTTCTCAATTAGGGTACCAGCAAAGCAGATGGTACACTGCATAGCTTAAGAGATTTTCATAAAGGGACTATTTACTCAAGTTTGGGCAGGGATAGGAAAACCAACAAGAGACAATGCAATGCAACACAATACTCTCAAGGCAAAGAACAATGGGGTGCTGTTTCCATCCCAGAGGCAAAGGAAGGGTAGGCTGTAGGAACCTGGAGAAAAGAGATGAATAGACAGGGTTACAGACAGGAGCTGTGGCTTTCAGGTGAGGAAAGCAGCCAACCCAAAACAAGCAGTTGGGAAGGACAGAAGAGAATGGATATTCCATCTCAAACTCTTGCCCCACCCTCCAATCTCCAATTGGCTGAATCCAACTATAGAAATTACATTTCTCTGAACCATTTGGGAAACTACTAAGCACAGTATTGACTACCATTAATTTTATTGAGTTTTTTTTGATGACAGAGTCTCATTCTACCATGCTGGGCAGAGCTCTGTGGCATCACAGCTCATAGCAACCTCAAACTCCTGGACTCAAGCCATCCTCTTCTCTCGGCTCCTGAGTACTTAAGACTAAAGGGACCCACCAGCACACTCAGTTATTATTATCATTATTATTATTATTTTAGTAGAGACAGGGTCTTGCTCTTCCTCAGGCTGGTCTCAAACTCCTGAGCTCAGGCTATCCACTCACCTCAGTTTCCCAGAGTGCTGGGAGCCACCATGCCAGGCCCATCACTTTTTTGAAAATAGGTTTTATTTTTTAGAGCAGCTTTAGGTTTATAGCAAAACTGAGAAGAACAGAGCTTCCACATACTACCACCAGCCTCCCTGTAACAAACACAGTGCCTCCCACTATCAACATCCTGCACCACAGTAAAACAATTATTATAACCAATGAACCTGCACTGACACACCATTATCATCCAGAGCGCACAGTTTATTTACATTAGAGTGCACTCTTGGTGTTCTGCACTCTAAGGATTTGGACAAACATATGAATGACACATATTTGCCACTATAGTAGCATACAGAATAGCATCATTGCTGTAAATACCTTCTGTGCTCTGCCTATTCATCATTGTCTCAATGCTCTACAGTGTATTTATACACTCATTTAAGGAAGGACACAGCTGCTTCTAGGTGTTGACTATTATAAAGCTACTAAAACATCATAAGCAGGTTTTTGGGTAGACATCAGTTTTCAGCTCAGTTGGGTAAACATCAAGGAGCACAAGTGCTGTACTACTTGCTAAGATGATGCTTGGTATAGTGAGAAACTACTCAGCAGTTTTCCAAAGTGGCTGTACCATTTTGCACTCCGATCAACAATGAATGACAGTTCCTGCTGCTCCACATCCTTGCTAGCATTTGGTGCCATCGATGTTTTGGACTTTGGGTTTTATACTAAGAGCATACAGTGGGACATCACTGTTGCTTTCATTTATCTTTTTTTATGCTTATTTGCCATCTGTATATCTTCTCTGGTGCAATGTGTATTCGGGTCTTTTGCCTATTTATTAAACGAACTATCCATTTTCTTATTGTTGAGTTTTAAGAGTTCTTCACGTATTTTGGATAATAGTCCTTTATCAGATGTCTTTCACAAATATTGCCTCCCACTTTGTGGCTTGTCTGTTTATTCTCTTAACAGAGCCATTTGAACAAAAGCTTTTCATTTTCATGACATATGACTTTTCAACTATTTCTTTCAAAGATCCTGTTTGTGATGTTCTATCTAAAATGTTATCGCTATACCAATGGTCTCCTAAATTTTCTCCTATATTATCTTCGTTATCATTAATTTATTTAAAAAATTATTCAGGCCAGGCATGGTGGCTCAGGCAAGTAATCCTGGCTCACTGGGAGACCAAGGTGGGTGGATCAATTGAGCTCACGAGTTCAAGACCAGCCTGAACAAGAGTGAGTCCCTCTCTACTAAAAAATAGCTAGGCATTGTGGCGGGCACTTGTAGTCCCAGCTACTCAGGAGACTGAGCCACAAAGATCACTTGTACCCAAGAGTTTGAGGTTGCTGTGAGCCATGACATCATGGCACTCTACTTTATGCAACAGAGTGAGACTCTAGGTCTCAAGAAAAAAAAGAGAAAAAGATTATTAAGTGGCCAGTACATGCCTGATACTAAAAACACAAGATGAGTAAAGCACCAATACCCTGAAGTATCTTGAAGTACTGCTTAAGAACCTCAATCAAACAACCTTTAAGGCTATGACTCCCAACTGGAAGGGAACAGAGAAGTCATAGTATGGTGTGAGTTGTAGTATACCAGACATATAGTCTTTGAAGACAGACTATATGGATTCAAATCCCAACTATGTAACTTATTAGCTGTACGCCCTTATGCCCCAACCTTCTCATCTGCAAAATGAGAAAAATACTTATACTCACTTGACTTACCCAAGTAAAGTACTTAGCATAGTGCCTATCACTTGCCAAGTATATAATAAATGATAGTACTCTAGATTCTATAAGATAGAGCTGAAATACAGTTTCAAAAAACATTCTAAATTATTACTGCTATAAATTTTTAAACCTGATATTTTATTTTTGAATTTCAAAAGAAGATTAAGGTATACTCCCATTCTCCTAGTCTGTGATAATCAATTCTTAGTATAAATGAAAGATTCAAGAATAATGAGTAAAAGCATGTGAAAAGTAGTAAACACAAGATAGCAGGAAAAGTATGAAGTTAAAAATTTCAATCTGATAGATGTAGGCTTTTCATAACATAAATTTCTCATTTATAACAATATAATAATTTTAAGTGGGATTTACAATTTATTTCACACATTATTTCAATACCATATTACTGGTTTTCATTTGTGCTGATCTAACACAAGAAAATAGTCTACAAATATTTAAAGTTCAACCACAAAATTGAGAATATTTTCTCAGTGGCTTTAATAAGAATCTGTTTGAATGAGCATCAGTTAATAAAAACCCAAGCATATTTCTATTTTCTAGCCTAACTTCAAAAATTAAACCTCAAGGCTATCAAAATTAACTACTATGTTTAAAAGTACTTTTAAAAAACAAAACTATAACTATGTGATGATATGAAAATGTGCAGATACAAAATGATCTGAGATTCAAACTAAATCCATTTTATATAAGATTTTTAAAACTTGACCATTGTCTGATTCATTTATAAGTCAAATGTACAGTAGAGTTTCTGCCTCCTGTATTAGATTAGTGAGTACTTGAAGCCAAAACAAAAACATATGTTTTTGTTTGTTTGTTTTGAGAAAGTCTCATTATGTTCTCCTGGGCACAGTACCATGGCATCATCATAGCTCATAGCAACCTGAAGTCCTTGGGCTGGAGCAATCCTCTTGCCTCAGCCTCCCAAGTAGCTGGGTCTACAGCTGTGTGCCACAATGCATGGCTAGTTTTTCGAATTTTTAGTAGAGATGGGGTCTCCCTCTTGCTCAGGCTGGGCTTAAACTCCTGAGCTCAGGTGAACTACCTACTTCGGAGTCCTAGAGTGTTAGGATTACAGGCATTAGTCATGACACTTGGCAAAAAATTGTATGATTTTGTATCTAAAACTATAACTTAAAAAAAAATTTTTTTTTCATTTCAGGTTAATGTGAGTATACAAACAACTAGGTTACAAAATTTGCATTTGTTAGGTGGAGTCCCTCTTATAGTTGTGTCCTGCACCCAAAAAGTGTGCCATAACTCTTACACTGTGCCCATGAAGTGGGAGCATATTGAACCTCCTTTCCATCTCCCCCAAACTTGAATTGAGTTTTTCTATTATGTGGGTGTATTCTAGATCATCTTCTGGTTTCATATTAGTATTGAGTACACTGGATATTTGATTTTCTATCCTTGTGATACTTCACAAAGAAGAGTGTATAAAGATGTAAAGTATTCACCTTCTTATGGCTGAATAGTAAGTATCCCATGGTATATATATACCACAGTTTGTTAATCCATTCCTAAGTTGATGGGCACTTAGGTTATTTCCGTATCTTGGTAACTGTAAACTGAGTTGCCATAAACAATCTAGAACAAATGTCTTTACCATAGAATGACTGTTTTCTTCTGGGTAAATGCCTAGTAAGGGAATGGAGGATCAAATGGGAGGTCTAAGTTGAGTTCCTTGAGGATTCTCCACAATTCTTTCCAAAGAGGCTGTTATTAGTTTACAGTCCCACCAACAATGTAAAAGTGTTCCCCTCCTTCCACATCCTCACCAGCACCTACAACCTTAAGACTTCCTAGGTATTTCATTTTCTTTAAAACTACAATGAAGGGAATTATGTCCTTGATTAGCATCTCAACTTGGCTGTTATTGGCATATACAAAGGCCAATAATTTGTAGACACTGATTTTATACCCTGAGAAGTTACTATATTTCTTGATCACTTCCAAGAGTTTTATGGTTGAATTTCTGGGGTTCTCTAAATAGAAAATCATATCATTGGCAAAGAGCAAGAGTTTGACCTCCTCTGCCCCCATTTGGATGCCCTTTATATCTTTCTCTTGCCCAAACACATTGGCTATAACTTCGAGAACTACCATGTTTCCCCGAAAATAAGACCTACCCAAAAATTAAGCCCTAGCAGGATTTCTATGCACTTGTTAAATATAAGCCCTACACAGATAATAAGACCTAGTGATGGGCATGGCTACACTGCATAGCCACGCCATGCATTTCAGCGCCAAGCAGTAAGGAAGACCAGATAAAAGATACCTTTTATCTGCCACAGCTCCTTTCTCCAAGCCATTCACACTTATATGGGTGCGTGTGTGGTAACCGACGTCACAGGCATCCTATTGCACATGTGCAAACGGCTAGGGGAAACAAGTTCATGCATCACTAGAGCCAGCTCCACCAACAAGGTAGCCTCCCCCCAGAAGAAGATGACTTAACTGTATTTGAATAAATGTAGATTGTTGTATTATACTTAATAAAAAATAAGACATCCCCTGAAAATAAGCCCTAGTGTGTCTTCTTGAGAAAAAATAAATATAAGACAGTGTCTTATTTTTGAGGAAACATGGTATGTTGAATAGTAGTGGCAACAGAGGACATTCTTTTCTGTTTCCATTTCTAGGTGGAAAAACTTTCAGTTTTACTCCAATATTACCTGTGGGTCTGTTGTAAATGGCTTCAATCCGTTTAAGAAATGTGCCACCTATGCCTATATTCTTAAGTGTTCTTCTTCGAAAATGATGCTGAATTTTGTCAAATGATGCTGAATTTTCTCTGTATCTACTGAGAAAATCATATGGTCTTTGTTTTTGCTTCTATTGATATGGTGAATTACCGATTTGCGTATGTTAAACTAACCTTGTATGCCAGGAATGAAGCCTACTTGATCATGATATATAATTTTTTTAATGAACAGTATAATCTATTGGCTAAGATTTTACTGAGTATTTTTGCATCTATATTCATTAGTGAAATTGGTCTGAAGTTTTGGTATCAGGGTGATGTCTGCTTCCCAGACTGTGTTGGGGGAAGATTCCTTCCTTCTCAATGTTTTGGAAAAGGTTCTACAATGGGTACAAGCTCATCTTTGAAGGTTTAATAGAATTCTGGTGTGAAGCCTTCTAGTTAGAGGCTTTTTGTTGCTGTTCTTAGAAGAATTTTTTTTTATTATTGTTTCTTCAATCTCAGTGCTTGATATTGGTCTGTTCAAGAGATCTATTTTTTTCCTGGTTAAGTCTTGCATGATTGTCTGATTCCAGTATTGGTCCATTTCCTCCACATTATCAAATTTCTGGGTATAGAGTTTCTTATAGTAGTCAGAGATAATGTCTTGTATCTCTGTGTTATCTATTGCAATTTCTCATTTATCATTTCTGATAGAGGTTATTAGAGATTTTACTTTTCTGTTTCTAGTTAATGCAGCCAAAGGATTATTGATTTTACTTATCTTTTAAAAGAACAAACTATTAGTTTCATTAATTTTCTGAATGATTCTTTTGTTTTCAATTTCATTTATTTCTGATTTAATTTTGGTTATTTATTTTCTTCTGCTAGGTTTAGGATGAAATTACTCTTTCTTTTCTATTTCCTCAAGATGATTCATTAGGTTGTTGATCTGTTCTCTGTTTTTTGGATATAGCATCTAATGCAATAAATTTTCCTCTTAGAACTACTTTTGCAGTATCCCACAGGTTTGAGTACCTTCTAGCTTCATTGTTGTTATGTTTAAGGAATTTACTAACTTCCTCTTTTGTCTCTTCCTGACACAACTGTCATTTAGTATAAGGTGGTTTAATTTCCATGCCTTTGTGTAGGGATGAAAATTTTTGTTGGTATTGAGTTCTACCTTTATTACCTTGTGGTCTAAAAAGTAAAATTTCAAATCTTTTAATTTTGTTGATGTTTGATTTGTGTCCTAGTATATGACCTATTTTGAAGAATGTTCCATGGGCTGTTGGGAGGAACATATATTCAATAGCTTTGGGATGGTGTGATCTGTATATGACTTTTAATCCTAGATGTTCTAAGGTTGTATTTAAGTCCCCTGAATTTTTGTTTAGTTTCTGATTAGAGGTTCTGTCCAGTTCTATAAGATGGGTAGTAAAGTCCCCAGCTATCATGCTGTTATAGGATATCCTATTGCTCAGACCAATTAATGTCTGTTTCATAAACCTGGGAAAACAGTGTAAGTTTTATAAAGAAGCTCAGTGTTAACTGAGTGGTGTTATCATAATATAGTTCAGAAACTATATACATTCGCTCTTCTTGCTGTCAATAATTACCTTTAATTGTTTCCTCCACAACTTCTACCACACGATCTATCTGTTGAACCTAGAAAAGAAAATAAACTATTAGGCAAAAATATATACAAGGAAGAAAAATGCATGTTTATACTGCTTAGGTCAATGTCACATAATTTCTAAACACATCAATACAGGTTTTATTTAATACATTTGGAGATATTACAAAAGAGTCTATATTAATGTTCTGTTACAATGAAGTATGAAATTATCACCATCCTATCTTCTGAAAAAAACTAAAGAAATCATTGAATTTCAATAAACTTCCCAGAGTTGTACAGAATAATCTGTCAATATAAACTCAACACATCCTGAGATATAAACTTAAGTTTAATTATAATACATCCTCTCTAACAGAGCTTCATGAAAAATGGCACAAAATGACAACCTATCATGGACTGATAATATAGTTTATATAAAGGAAAAAAATAAAATAAAAAATGGCAACCTATACAAAAAGACACATTAAGGAGATCTATTCAAATTATATGTTTTATTAATTTATTATTCAAAGCCCTTTTAATGAATTTCTGTCATGTGTTGAGTAATGCCATACTCAGGTCCATGAAATACAAGCTCTAATCATACAGCTACTGTTCTACATGCCAGTGACAAAGGAAGAGTTCCCAAGCTCCACAGGAACACAGAGGAAAGGTAATAAAATCAGACCAAGTGATCCAAGAATGCTGCATAGGACAACAAAGGTGACTCTTGAGATTAATATAAACAAGGTTAGGACAAGAGAAGCTCACTAAGAAGAATGAATAAGCATGGCTAGAGTTTAAAAGGTAAATGAAAAAAATGAAGTAATATTATGATTCAAAAAGCTAAAGGAAGAAAATAAGAATAACTCAAAGTTAATTTTCTTTTAAAAATCCTCAAATTCGCTTGGTGCCTGTGTCTCAAGTGGCTAAGGTGCCAGCCACATACACCTAAGTTGGCGGGTTCAAATCCAGGCCAGGCCTGCCAAACAACAATAATGGCTGCAATCAAAAAATAGTCGGGCCTTGTGGCGGGCACTTGTGGTCCCAGCTACTTGGGAGGCTGAGGCAGGAGACTCACTTTAGCCCAGGAGTTGGAGGTTGCTGTGAGCTGCAATGCCACAGCACTCTACCCAGGGGGAAAGCTTGAGGCTCTGTCTCAAAAAAAAAAAAAAAAATCCTCAAATTATCATTGTTTTACTACAGAAGAAATACCATGGAAAAATTTAAATAAAACAGAAATATAAAAAGGAAACAGTTAAAATAACCCATCACATCCTCTATTCCACTCCTCAGAAGAAATCACTAATAATAGTTTCCTGAGTAGATACTAAGACATTTTCTGGTGTCATATTTATACACGGATCTGTTCTACAATACAACTCTCCTTTTACAAATGAGAGGAGGGAAAAATACATGTATGTGTAAATAGATAAGCAAATATATAAGATAAACCTATCCCTTCACTTTTTCTTCTACATCGATAGTACACACAGATCTATATCATTGTGGTAGCTGCCTAGTGTGGATGCCTACAAGGATATAAAGACCTGAGAGCACACTTGAACCCCCTTCTACCTCTGATCACTCAGGCTTCCTACAGACAAAGTAAACCTCAGAAAATGCTAGGTCTTTGGTCCTTAAAAAACACTTCTAACTGGAGATGCATCTACCTGAAAATGTAGAAACTATTAGGCTCTGGTTTTCTGAAGAGAGTCCATGTGGCTTCCGTACAAAATGTGATCAAAGCCAGAATAGCAACTTCAAAGAAAAGGGAGGGGCCAAAAGTGTCGAATGCTACAGAGATAAGTACAGTAACATAGAGACTAACATGAGTATGCTTGATTTAACAACCAGACACTTGACAAACCCAGGTCAAACAGCAAGTTCAATAGTAATGAGTCACAAATAAGAAAAAGGGAAAGCTAATATAGACTACTCTTACAAAAAGCTGGGTAGAAAGAGGAGAAACAGGACTCTTAGTGGCTGGAGAATATCAAACAAATGTGTATTTGTTTTAGGTTAGTATATTTAGCTATTTCCTTTCTTTTTGCAGTCTACATGTTGAAGGAAGAAAGATAGCAAACAGAGGAGTTGAAGACGGGAACAACAACTAGTACAACAAGTTCCCTCAGAAGGTGCACAGAATAAGAGCTTAAACACAGAGAAATAAGCCCAGACTGAGAAAAGGGCCAAGTTGTCTACTCCTGAAATGAGAGGTTAGGAAGAACACATGGGAATAGAAGCCAGTATTCTTGTAGAGGTTAGGGAGGAGGTCATCTGCTAAGAGTGACAAAGCATGTTATGAAATAAGAACAGGGTGAATGTCTAAAATACAGAAAATGAAAGAGATTGATGACAAGGGACATATAAAAATCGCAAGACAGTATTGACCTACCAGTTGAAATTAGAGACACCATGAATTTATAAGAATGACTCAAAGTGTAGCTGTGACTTTTCTCAAGGCCCAGCAGTTCTACAGTAGGAGCCAAATGGACATACAGATTTTTGTCTAAAGGATTCTAGGTTTGCTAATTTGACTATTTATTCATTCATCATTCATTAAGCATCTAATGTACGCCACAACGGCTCAAAGGGCTGGGGAAACCACACTAAGAAATTCACAGAATGAACTAGAAGGAAAATGGAAGAAAGTACGTTTACTATGCATTTTGAATAAGGGGAAGTTTAGAGAGTAGGTTAGATAGGAAAAGAAGAATCAGAAAGAAGAAATTAAGTGGCTGTGTAGCTGGGGGTAATGAAAGAATGAAGAAAAAAGGAGGGAGAAAGGAAAAAAGAGAGATGATTGGAAATATAATCAGAGTACCAACACAGGCACTTAGCATTTTTAAAGAACAAGAAGGTCCAAGATCTGGCAATGGAAACAGGCTGATGAAATAGGGATGTAGGTGATGTCAACTAGAAGGGAGACAGAACCAAGTGAGAGGCTGTAATGGTGGTGAGACATTACATACAGATGTTCACATTGCCCGGACAATAGAGACATAGGTAGGACAAGGAGGAGCTGGTCAGTTCCCAGTGAATGTGGGTGAATGACCAACATGTCAGTTGAGGATAAAAGATAGAGAATAAAAAGGAGTAAAACAGGAGAAAATTCAATGATGGAGCCAGAACAGAAATGCTTTGCTATGCAGTTAGAAATAGAAAAGCCCTAGGGAGCACTGCGCCCACTCCTGCAGCACACAGCTGAATAAGAACTCATAGTCCTGGAGATGTACAGAACAACATGCAGAGAAAGCCATCCATCAACAAGCTGAACTTAAGCTGAAACTGTAAAACTCTCGGAAGAAAAGGGAGACACAAATCTACGTGAACCTTGGAATAGAAAATGATTTCTTGATATAACACCAAAATACAAGCAATCAAAGAAAAAATAAACTGGGTATCATCAAAATTCAAACCTTTTGGTACTTTAAAGGCCAATATCAACAAAGCCACAAGACAACAAATGGGAGAAATTTTTGCAAATCATGTCGTACTTGGTAAGTTGTATCTAGAGTATACAAAGAACTTCTGCATCTCAAGAATAAAAAGATAAATTAACCAATTAAAAGTGGGGAAATAGACCAGGTGTAGTGGCTCACATCTGTAATTCTAGCACTCTGAGGGGCAGAGGTGGGTGAATTTCTTGAGCTCAGGAATTCAAGACCAGCTTGAGCAAGAAAGAGACCCCATCTCTATTAAAAATAGAAAAATTAGATGGGTGTTTTGGTGATTGCCTATAGTCCCAGCTACTAGGGAGCCTGAGGCAGGTAGGGTCACTTGAGCCCAAGAGTTTGAGGTTGCTGTGAGCTATGTGGATGCCACGGGACTCTACCCAGGGCAACAGATTAAGAGCATGTCATGAATGCATGAATGAATGAATGAGAGAAAGGAATCTGCAAAGACACTTCTCCAAGGAAGAAACACAAATGGTCAACAAGCACATGAAAAGGTGCTGTATCCACACAACTGCCAACAGATAAACAATATGTGGTACATTCATATAATGAAACGCATTTGTGCATTGCCCAGAGGCAGAGCTACGTTCTGAGAAATGTACCGTTAGGCAATGTTGTCACTGTGTGGATCTCAGAGTGATATTCTTACAACGGACCCATAGAGCCCACTTCCACTGCATGGTGTCCTCTGTACTACAGAAAGATATACTACACATATGCCAGAGTCTACAGTGTAGTCCTAGACTGCAAAGTGCACAGCATGTTGAAGTCAGACAAAAAGGTTGCATATATGAAATGTGCAAATGTAGAAAAATCTCCAAGGACAATGCAGGTTAGTGAGTACCCACAGATGGACAGCAGGAGACAGGGAAGAGAGTGCTAAGTAGTACTGGGTTTCTTTATGGGAATGATGAAAATTTTGTAAAACTGATAATGGTAACAGTTGTACAATTCCACAAATAAACTAAAAACCACTGAATTATATACTATTATAAATGAGTGAATTGCACAATGTGAGGATTATGTTTCACTAAAGTTATTATTACCAAAAAAGAAAACAAAGTTGAGAATGGTCAAATATTTTAATGTCAAAGTCAAGAAAGTTAAGGAAAAACTGAGGAAGGGTCCCTGATTAAAGGAGATGAAACAGACCTGACTACATGACATTGCGAGAGACCTTCGTGCAGCTACAAATACAGGATTTTCTCTTCCTATCAAAGACACTATTGAGACAGTTGATAATATCTGAATAAAGTTCATGCACTAGCTTAGAGCACTGCATCAATTTTGATAAGTATATTATAGTGACTTAAGAGAATGTCCTAGTTTTTGAAATATACAAGTATTTAAAAGTAAAGAAGTATCAGGCTTGCAACTCTCTTTCCACAAGGATCAGAAAAACATGTATATATATAAAAGAGAATAAGTAACTTTGTTAAAATACTAATATTTGGGAAATCTTGCTAAGGGTATGTATGGAAGCTGTTTATTTTTACAACATTTCTGTAAGAGTTATGTCAAAATAAAAGGTTTAAGTGTGTGTGCATGGAAGAAATGAAGAGAGATTTTCTTTTACCCTGATAGTGACATAGAATTTGTGTAAATATATGTAACTGAACAGATAATAACAAATTTTTTTAAGTATCATATTACATTTACTTTTATGGCCAAATATATATATATTGCCTGCACATGATCATTTAAATCATTGCATGGAGAACTCCAGGACCTTAAAAAGAAAGCCGTAACAAAACTTAAAAGAAAAAAGTACTTGACTACAAACAAACAGGGGCAAAGTTTACAAAAGGATTTAAGGAAAATACTATGTTCCTTTCTATTCCCAGTATGCGGGACAGTGGAGGATTCAGTGGAGAGAAAAGAAAGAAAGAAGGAGAGGTTGAGAAGAAACAGAAGGAAGAGGCATTGGAGGGAGAGTTAAACAGAAGCTCCCCACCCCCGGAAAAAAAAGGTACAGGGTGGAAGGCAAGAAGAAAAAAACAATCGTGAGCAAGAAAACAAACTCAAAATTCACACAAAGTAGCAAAGAATATATTAAATGCTTTCTGAGAGAAAAACAAAGTTGTTCTTAATTAATACTATAAAATGAGGCCCTGAATACACAAAAGCTTATTCTCTGGCATGTAATTCAAAAAAAATAAATAAAACAGTATCTTATGTCCTTCAGGCACTTAGTTATAAATATACAGGAGAAAAAGACACACAGTCTGTTCTATTACTGACTCCATATGTTCCCAACAATGAAGAAAGAAGTTGGTGTATAAACAATTCATAAATAACATTAATGAGTCACTCTGCTGCAGAACTTTTAAAAGAAATCCATAAAAATATTTTATTCAGCTATTACGAACTACTCTAAATTTATAACAAAACATGTATTGAAGAAATAAACCTGCACAGTGGCACCTAAAGCAAATAAAAAGTGCTATTCTAAAAGTTCCTAATTGTTAGAGCAGTGTTGTCAATAGAACTTTTTGCAATGATAGAAATGTTTATATGCTGGGCCATCCAATATGGTAATCACTAGCTACATGAGGTTATTATAGACTTGAAATGTAGCCACTGTGACAGAGAGACTGAATTTTAATTAAATTTGAATTTAAATATTTATACACCTATGTGGCTACCAGCAACCACACTACATAGTGCCAGTTTAGGGAACGGCAAAGATGGCCACTTGGTTTGCAGTCATTTGTTAAGGCAGCCCAAGGAAAGCAATAAATGTCTCAAACACAACTTTGCCAAGTAGGCTTTAAAAAAGACAAAGTAGTTTTGAGATGCTGGCGTGGTTGTGGAAAAAAGGGAACACTTCTACACTGCTGGTGGGACTGCAAAATAATACATTCCTTTTGGAAAGACATCTGGAGAACACTTAGAGAACTAAAAATAGACCTGCCATTTGAACCTATAATTCCTCTATTAGGTATATATCCAGAAGACTAAAAATCACACTACAATAAAGATATTTATATCAGAATGTTCACTGCAGCCCAATTCATAATTGCTAGGTCATGGAAGAAGCCCAAGGGCCCACTGATCCATGAATGGATCAATAAATTGTGGTATATGTACACCATGGAATACTATGCAGTCATTAAGAAAGATAGAGACTTTACCTCCTTCATGTTTACATGGATGGAGCTGGAAAACATTCTTCTTAGCAAAGTATCCCAAGAATGGAAAAAAAAGTATCCAATGTATTCAGCCCTACTATGAAACAAATTTATAGCTTTCATAGGAAAGTTATAATCCAATTTTAGCCCAAGAATATGAGGAGAGGGAGGGGAGGGAAGGGTGGGGGGCAGAGGGAGGGTGATTGGCAGGATCATGACTATGGTTCATCCTATAAGGGTACATGTGAATCTCTCTAAATGTAGAATATAAATGTCTTAACACAATAACAAGAAAAAGACATAAAGGTTATGTTAACCAGTTGGATGAAAGTATTTCAAATTGTATACGGAAACAGTACACTGTACCCCATGATAGTATTAATGTATACTGCTATGATTTAATAAAAAAAATTTTAAAAAAATAAAGTAATACATTCATTAAAAAAAAAAAGAAAAGACAAACAGCCCATTCCCCTGAGGCTGTCACAGAACAAGCCAATTCTATCCTGGAGTCAGAGATTCTATTTCAGTATGCACTTAAAGTATCTTTTTCCTGAACAAGCAGCAGCTAGATAAGTTAATGACTAGGAATAACACCATGGCGGCTAACACTTCTTGAACAATTACTTTGTTTCAGGCCCTATGCTGACACTTCACACGCATTATCACATTTAATTCTCACAGGTTCTTAGACAGGACATACCATTGTTATTTCCACTGCTGCCAATTATTCTTAGTAGAACTTGTCCAGGAATAGCACATAGGTGGTCCACTTGATGAATTTCCCTTTTCTTTGCACATGGAGGTTATTACTAAAATGATCGTAAAAATACTATCCAACTGAACCAGGACTTCTCAGGAGACTGAGGCAACAACTATCCCCCCAACTCTCCTCCCTACGTCACCACTGGCATGAAGGTGTTCACGTGACAAACATTTAGTAAACACTAACCATGTTCTTGCATGCTGCCCTAGGAACTGGAGACAAAATGCTGTCCATCCTTCATGGACTGACATTCTAACTGGGGAGACAAACAAGCAAGTAATTGAAAATCTTCATTTCCTATCATGATACATGCTATGAAGGAAATAAAACCCAGGAGTAGACGGAGATGGACAGGACAATCTTCCCACAGTGGCCAAGTACACACACGACAAGATAGCATTCACCCACTGACCCATGAAGCAGAGCCATCAGTGTGAACCTCCAGGAGCACGGTATGAAGCCAGCTAGGGTTTTACTACCCCTTGACTTTTATACCAATATGCCTCAAATCCTTTCCCGAGTAAAAAAGGTTATGGCTATAGATAAACATATACACCTGGAAGCTTTCTCATTAGTTCTCTTAATTTTAACCATATACAGGAATTAAAGAAAACCTATCATTTTCATTCTAAGTAAGAAGTATCAGAACAAAACTTTAAAACCACCTGAAAACTCTATGTGTCCTTTAAGGGGGTAAGGGGAATGGTATGAGTCCAGTTATACTGTTTTTTATTTTTTGCTTGTGGATATCTACTCATCCCAACACCATTTATTAAACAGACTATCCTTCCCCTATTGTATCTTCTTGGTGGTCTTGTGAAAAGTTAGTTGACTATATGTGCTTGGATGTAGTTCTGGGCCTTCTTTTCTGTTCCATTAGTCCATGTGTCTGTTTTTATGCCAGTTACTACAGTGTTATAATACAATTTGAAATCAGAAAGTATAATGTCTCCAACATTCTTTTTTTTCTTTCTCATGATTATTTTGGCTATCCAGAATCTTCGGAGGTACCACACAAACTTTCAAACTGTTCCTTCTATTTCTTCGAAAAATGCTTTAGAATTTTGATTAGAAGTGTACTAAATCTGTATATTACATGATACACAAAAATTAACTAAAAAAAAATTAAAGACCTAAACATAAGACCTGAATCCATAATATTCCTAGAAGAAAACATACAAAAAACTCTTTGATATTGGACTTGGCAATGAGCTTTTGGCTACAACACCAAAAATTTAGGCAACAAAAAGAAAAGTAAACAAATGAGACTACAGCAAGCTATAAAGCTTTTATACAGCAAAGGAAACAATCAACAGAATAAAAACATAGCCTACAGATTCAGAGAAAATATTTATAAACTACATATACCTAATAAAGGGTTAATACACAAAATGTACAAATATAAAAATCCACAAGTCAACAGCAAAAATAAATTTAAAAACACAAATAATCTGATTAAAAAATGGACAAAGAGCCTGAAAAGAAATTTTTTCAAAGAAAACATACCAATGGCCAAGAGGTATATGAAAAGATGCTGAACATCACTAACCATTAAGGAAATGCAAATCAAAACCCCAACGAGATATCACCTCCCATCTGTTAAAATGGCTATTCTCCAAAAGACAGTAAAATAACCAGGGTTGGCAAGGGTGTGGAGAAAAGGGTGCACTTGTATACTGTGGGAGGACATTAAATTGGTACAGATATTATGGAAAACAGTATGGATATTCATCAAAAAATTAGAAACTGAACTACCATATGACCCAACAATCCTACATGTCAGTAGATATCCAAAGGAAATGAACCCTGCACCTTACAGAGGTGCCCAGACTCCACGTTCACTGCAGCATTATGCACAATACTCAAGATGTAGATACGTGGGTCATCACAAAAGTTTTGAGATACATAAATATCAGGAAATGAAAAATCCGGCATGGCATGGTGGTTCACGCCTATAACCCTAACTCTCTAGGAGGCCAAGGCCAGTGGATTGCTTGAGCTCAGGAGTTTGAGACCAGCCTGAGCAAGAGTGAGAGACCATCTCTAAATAGAAAAACTAGCCAGGTGTCATGGCAGGTGCCTGAGGCCAGAGGATCACTTGAGCCCAAAAGACTGAAGTTGCTATAAGCTATACTGACACCTTGGCATTCTACCCAAGGTGACAGAGTGAGACTCTGTCTCAAGGGGAAAAAAAAAGAAAAGAAAAGAAACAAACAAAAAATCTACATGGGTGGAAACAATTGGCGCCCTCCCAGCAACACCCATAAGCCCAAAAGAGTTGAAACTTGGCCTATATACAACCTAAATCTCCATCAACATATAGATTTTCTAAAATTATGGTGTATATATACACAATAGAATTGTATTCAGCTTAAAATAGGAGACCTTGTCATTTACAACAACATGGATGAACCTGGAGGACATTTTGCTGTGTTAAATAAGACAGACACAGAGAGAAAAATATCGTGTGATCTCACTTGTATGTAGAATCTAAAAAAAATCAGATACATAGAAACAAGGAGTGGCATGGAATTACCAGGAGCAGGGAGGGGGTACAAACAAGAAGTCTAGAGAACTGATGATGTACATAAACAGGGGCAGAGTTAATAACATTGTTTTGTATACTTCTGTATATTGTATGTTTGCTGAGAGAGATTTTAGGTGCTCATAAACAGCAGTCCCCGGCCTTTTTGGCACCAGTGACTGGTTTCATGAAAGACAATTTTTCCATGTATGGCAGTAGGGGAGAGGCGGGGCTCACGTGGTGATGCAAGCCATGAAGAATGGCTATAAATACAGACAATGCCTCACTTGCTGGCCTTACGCTCACCTCCTGCTGTGTGTCCTCTTTTCCTAAGAGGACACAGACCAGAATCTTCTTGGTGCCAGGGTCTTATTTCATGGAAGACAATTTTTCCACAGACCAGAATGGGAGTAGAGAGTAGGGGGATGGGACAGGAAACAGAGCAGTGAGGCTGTGCAGACCAGTTCCTAACAGGCCACAGACCACTACCAGTCTGCAGCCTGGGGATTGAAGACTACAGTCTTATTATACACGAACACACAAAGTAACTATGGAAGATGAATTGATAATGTACCTGACTCTTGTAATCATTTCACTAAATGTATATATATCAAAACATGTAAAACATTGTTATATACCTTAAATGCACACAATAAAAAATGGAAAAATGTTCTTTTTACAATTACTTATAAGAACTATATAAAGTCTTTCCCATCAAATGGATGTCTAATTTTTTCACTTTTACCATAATGAGAGTTTCATCCAATAATCACCATCTGATAGACCAAAGTTCAATATTAACTTCTCTACAAAAAACGTTTTTCTCTGAAAAGTTTACTCCAAACTGTTACAGGAAGTCCCTACCTTAAAGGGTGTTGGGGGAAGAACTCAATTTCCAAACCTCTTAAATTTGAGGAAGTTCTCAGCAGTCACTACGCTAACTTAATGTGTTTCCATTCTATTACAAGAAACATTTCTTGAATTCATAAACAAGTCTGCCGATGTTGTCACGCAAAAAACCATTTGATGTTATATGTGGTTTAATTTGAACAAAACTTTCTCATCTGCCAGTATATTTTCATCATCTTTCATCTCTTCATTCAGAAAGATTCTTCCCCAATAGGAGAAACAGCCCTCTTAAGCAAAGTTATGTGATAGCACATAACTCACATCACAGTAAAGACATTTTCTACCTGAATGGTACCAGTGAGTGACTAACACTAAATTACAGATAAAAATTACTAATTGAAAGATGAGGGCAGGCTAGAAGGAGGCCAGCAAAATAAGGATCAGTACCAGGATCCTCTCTTCCTCTTAAAAACAGCTGAAACACCTATAAAGCTTTCTTCAGGGATCAGGGACCTTGAGACAAAAACTGATTCAGCAGTGAAAATAAAATTCAACAGGCTCACCTCAATCACATTCTTTGGGACATTAGAACACTTCTTCTAAATAATACGACACATTATAAAGCAAAAAACTGAGTTTACAAGTGATACTAAAGGTAAACACAGAGTAATATTAAAATTAAAACAAAAATACACAGTAGAGATGTAATATCAACTATACACATTAGAGATAGAAAATAAACAGTGCTCTATAGTGGGCAGAATCATGGCCTCTCAAACCTGTGAATACGTTACTTTACATGGCAAGCAAGACTTTGCAGATGTAATTAAGAAGATTTACATGGATTACCCAGGTGGGTCTAATTTGATCACACTAGTCTCAACAGCTGAGAAACTCTTCCACCTGTGGACAGAGAATGGTGATAGCAGAACACATGCTGGAGAGATAGGGAAGGCCTTGCTGTCTTTGAAGGGACCACAAGCCAAGGACCACAGGTGACTGCTAGAAGTTGGAAAAGGTAAGGAAACAGACTCTCTCCTAGATCCTCCAGAAAAGAATGCTGCCCTGCCAATACCTTGATTGCAGTCCTGCAAAACCAAGGTCCAATTTCTGACTCCAGAATTGTAAAATAATATGTGTTGTTTTAAACCACTATGTTTAGGATACTTCACCAGAGCAGCATAGAAAACTAATATAATAATTGAAAAATCAACAAATGAGAGAGCATCATAAAAGAGGGAAAGGAAAAATCTTAAATATTGCGGGAATCACTAGAAACAATATGAAGACATTTAAATAAATACCTTAAACTTAACACATATTACAACCTATATATTAATTTGTAGTTTATTTAGAATTTCTAGAGCTATAAATCAGTTATAGAGATAAGTTAACGAATGAACATCAAGATAAAGTTTAAACGCAGTCCTTGTTATTAGCACAGATGTATACAAAATACATAGTTTTGTAAACATGCTTTCCAGTAAGAAAAGAAACAGTCTTTCTAATAAATACCATTCCTATTAAAAATGGATATTGCAATAGCTAAGAAATAATGCTATCTTAGGAAGAACTCAGCATAAATATTCTTTCACCTACCTCTCCCTAACATAACTCCCAACTGTATGTCCATCAGAGCCTTAAACAGAAATTCCCAACTAGCCAACCTTGCTGTGATCTAGAGGCTAATCCCACCAGAATCTGAGGAGGCTAAAAGTCTAGACTCTAATCAGACATTGTTCCCAAGAACTGGAATGTAAGCTCTATAAGGATAGAGATCTCTGCTAATTTTGTATACTACTATATTCCTAGCACCTAGAACAGTACCAGTTACATAGTAAGTACTTAGTAAATACTTTCTTGACCCAAAGAAATAAGGATGCCGCAGGCCCAGGATTTCAAGCCAGATTTTCTGACCCCTAAAGTCTACCACCCTTTTCTGACTCCAAATTTTATCAGAGAACATCCTGTTTTCTGTTTGACTAATTGAAAAGCAATGTTCCGCCAACAATTTAGCCAAAGAGAAAAAAAGTAGCATTCAACAGGTATAGTCACAAGATCATGAACTACCTACAGAGTAACCAATCTAAACAAACACTAACAATAAGACAGCATTGCATGAAAATTCTCAGGTAGATGGTTAACTATTTATGTAAAAGGAAAGAAAATTTTTCACTAAGGTAAAATTTCTCGAGAGCCTCTATTGGTCTATAAATAACTATATCCTAGATATAAAATATAAACTTCATTTCATGCCGAGAAGAAAAGTTTAAGCAAAAAAAAAAAAAAAAAAAAAAAGTTTATTCAAGACATTCACATTTTCAAAACTGTTCAAACCTGTTCTTTCTTTCTCTTCTCCCCTTGTGAAGAAATTAGAAAGGTTTGTGCACAGATTTGTGCTCCAGGGTGAGAGAAGGTGTGGAGGTTACTGCCAACAACTACGGTGCTTCTGAACCCACAGGAGGATAGGCTTTACTTCTGGTTTTGATTTTCTGTCATTTTCTTTACATGCATCATCACACAAATAATATTAATCACAACTAGATAATTTCAGGAGACAGTGGGACAGATGATGAAAAAAAGGCCCAGGGGTCAAATCACCATTTACCATGTGCTCTTGTTGTATTGCTGGCTCTGATTACTAAAACAAAAATTAAAGGCCCCATTTCTAAAGGCTTATAGTGATGGAAATTAGCATGTTATGATACAGTAAGATTTCTCTTTACCTGTTAAATATCTTCTTAAATGCTTACTCCATGAGCACTTTCAAATATGGATGAGTCTTTTAACTCAAGTATGCAGTAAACAACTTGCTCACTCAAGCTTGGTCTAGAATTGACACATCCTCCCTTGTCTTATGAGGTTACTTAGATAAATCCTAGCAGAAGGCAAAAGCACAGAATTCAGTTATAGCTGTTCTTTCTTCTACCTCCATTAACATCTTCCATCATAGAAATTTTGTGAAGGGGTAACATTCTTTACTCAGTCCGTAAACCAATCATGCCACAGAATTCCAAACTTCCTACTGAAAATAGTATCCCAAGTCATTGAATTTAAACATCTTTTTTTTTATACTTCAGAAGTATTTTTCTTGGTACAAAATAATTCAATTCTTTATTTCATGGAAACCCATAAAATTTCAGAATGTTTCTGACTTTTTAGCAATTCTAACAATTCTATTCAGAAGATAGCAGTAGGACTCCAAGATGAAATCTCTAAATGTTAAATAATAGATGACTTTAGTTTTCTAATCTAAAATTTTTTTCAAAATTCTCAGTTCTATAGGCATAGTTTTCATACATAAAATGTTAATAGTTACAAACAAAATGTCATATAGCTGGTGCAAGACAAAAGTGCTCTATGACATGATGCTGACAATGAATTATATGTTTTAATAATACTTAATGCTGGTGAATATGTTATTAAATTACCACTCTAAAACGTTGATGCTAATGTGATCCCACTTTGGGGAAGTTTTCACAATACACTAATTTTAAATTAAAATAAAAAGTCCACTGGGGGGCATTAATGTATCATGTGTATTTTCTAAAAATTAGAAAATAACTTATATCTAATAATTAAGAAATAGTTAAGTAAATTGTGGTATATCCTTTAAAGAAAATCATTGCTGGATTTTAAATGTTTTAAAAGCTCGTGAAATAACATAGAAAAGTAAGATACAAAGTACTTATACAATTATAATTAAAAGAAGCAAAGATTGTAAGTCTGAAAAGAATAAGCAAAGTCATAATAACTGCATTAGAGTGATAGAAGTATTTTCTTTCTATTCACTTTTCAAAACATGTATTCTTATTTCCCCAATTATAAATGAACAAAATAAAGTAAGTCTAAGGAACATCAATGGTAATAAAATGGGACTACATGATCTGTCAAAAAAAATTCTAGATTAATCAGGAAAAAAAACAATGTCTATTTGCCAATGCCACAACTTTGTATTATCTCTGAAAAATTGTCTTTTCATTAACAGCACCGGTGTCCTCCCTTGTACTGTATCTGGAGGATTTCCTCTACATCCCAGCAAACACTAAGCTCTTCCTTGCACACAGTAGACTTCAAAAAACATTACCACAACATATGCAGAAAAGAGGCTTTTGCCACACTAAAAGAAATTCTGCTATTCTAGGACCTTAATTCCTTGAGATGAAATCTAAGATTAACTCCAAGCTTTTAACCACATTCCATCTCTAAAACAGAGTTCTAACTAGTTTCCTATTTCCCTAACACAGCAGGAGTATGTGTATAGAGAAAGTTAGTGTAACGTGAAAAGATAACTCAGGAGTCCCATATTCATTTCATTCCTTAAACCAAGAGAAATCAAAATGTAAATAAAAAAACAGTGAACACAAACTAAAGTTACCAAACATTCAGGTTCTGTTTGTTTAAAGTGAGAATGTTTGTTCAAAGATTATTAAATTTGCTAATGGGGTAAGGACTTCACAATAGAGAACAAGTTCATAACACAGAGAACCCAACCTAAGAACTTGTCTATAGTACATCAAGTAAGGAAAACTCCATAATACAACTCAAGTCAGATACCAATTCTTTATATAAATTTTTTCCATGAATATACAATATTTTTAGTTTTTTTAAAAAAAATTAAAGTTTTTTTTTTTCTTTTTAAGAAGATCATTGGTTAGCTGACTGAGTACAGCTTAAGTGGAATGGTGGGAAGGAAGAAGCATTACCATTTGACCCACAAATATTGACTAAATGCCAACTACCATGGAGCATTTTATCAATAGTGTTTAGCTACAAAAAATAAGAAAGAGATCAAACAGTAGTCCCTCACATCATAGAGCTGATTTCCCAAAAGGAAAAAAAAGCAGGTCACCAACAAAAATACAATAGAAGACACTTTGAGTCAGTCAACAAACATTTATGAGTGCCTACTGTGCGCCAAGCATGCAGGAAAGGCTGGTGAAACATGGTGAGAGGTGGAAAAAAAAAAAAAAAAAGACTGAGAAGCTGTCCTAGTGAGGCTAAGAACTGAAATAGGGAGGGGAGTTTTTCTCAGAGAATCCTGCTGATCTAAGTAAGCCTAAAATCATAACTCTGCACTAAGAGAGCAAATGCCAGAAGCTGCACAGCCAGCAAAGGGAACCCACAGAGACGGGATTAGGGAAAACTACACAGAGTGTCACAGGTGGCTTCACAGAATGTTCCGCTAGAGCAGAAATGTGGGAGGAGGCAGAGGGAAGTGGGGCACTCCACAAAAGGCATCTGTACACCAGGGAATCCAAGTAAGTAGTTCACTAGGGTAGGAAAATTGTAATGATATGGAAGGAGATAGTAAAGGGCAGCCAGAAAAAGACAGGTCATTAAAGGATATGAATTCCATATTATAGTTTTTTATTGTGTTACTCTTTCCTAATGAGAGACCCTAAAACAAGTTTTTCTGCTAAGATAAAAGTTACAAAGACATGACAAAGTTTTAGGGGCAATAATGAAAATATGTTTAGGACAGCTATTAACATGGCTTCTAAATAACCCAGACATAGAAAATAAAATGTTCAGCCATTTGTGAGTTAACCATGAAGATTTTCTTTACTCCCATCACATCCAAGCTCACCCCAATGATACTCAGTCCTTTAAGGTAGTCCTGACGAGGCTGGGCTTGAGGAACACATCCAGCCAGCACTACTTTCTTGTTCTCCTCTTGAGCTTTTCTAAAAGATTAAAGAGAAAACAGTGTGAATTCTTTTACTCACAAGAATTTTGCTCCAAGTTACCCTTGGAAACTATTGTTAGTGCATACAAGCTCTCCAAATATAACAGGCCCGTCTAACACAAAGCAGGATTTTCTTGCAACTACTTAAAGAAAGTATATTGTGATAAGACTTCTGTACTTCATCTATTTATCAGACCATACAATAGCAGTGCAATCTGATAAAGTAGTTCATTATCATCACTACAAAACAAAAAAAATCACTTATACATGATTCTCAAACATCACTTCTACATGAAAGACTCAAGGTATGAGTCATTCTTGAAAACAACATTTTCCAGATAGATAAGCTAACCCCTTCAAATACATTATTATTTTAATTATTCATGAAAATATGCTTTAAAATTAATATATCCCTTTGCTTTTCTTTTTTGCACAAAATAAAAGTAAAATCAAGCTTAAGAAAATTCAGACAGGAGAGAAGAGTACACAAAAGCCATGATACCCAACATCCTGGGAGCCCCACATCAACCTAGACCTGCTCCCCAGAGAACATTTACAGTTACTGATTGCTTAGGCTCACCTCCAGACTCCAGAATCCTTCACATATGCAAGCATACTTGTGCAAACAAACTTGTGTTTACATATATAGAAAATCATATATATGTATGATTATCAAAACCTTCATGTGAAACTATGCTCATCTGTGTAGCTATTTCCCTAGCATAAATTCTAAGAAGTAGAAATGCTGGTAAAAACATATACACTATCTAGTTGTTTCATCTTTTTTTATCTGGTTGTTTCATTAAGTGTTTATTTACTCTAGAGAAAGCTGGCAATGTATTTTTTATGTGGACGTTATCCATTCATTTGGGCATGTGTGTACACAGCAAACATACATGTTGTGCTTAGAAGACAGCAGTGAACAAAGCAGAACTCATATTTCCTAGAAACTGTTCGTGTCCTCATTTTGGATATGTTCATTTTTGAATTAAATTTTCAATTCTTGGGCGACGCCTGTGGCTCAAAGGAGTAGGGCACCGGCCCCATATGCCAGAGGTGGCGGGTTCAAACCTAGCCACGGCCAAAAACTACAAAAAAAAAAAAAAAATTTCAATTCTTCAATTCTTTTTTTCAGTTGTGTGGCACTGCATTTTATGCACCAAATGTGGCCCCTAGCCCACATAGCAATCTGTAGGTTTCTAAAACCAAATGAGAACGTTGCGGTAATTAGCAGCCCCTTTTCTAGATGTGGGACTTTATACTACTATGAAGTGAAAAGTTCTACACTTTGGACACGTTTTATCAACTTTTTCAAGAGTACAAATTCAAAACTATAAACTAACAACAAATTGGGATTGCCAGGACTGGCTCTCTGAGCTAAACAGCCACATCACAATCTTCTGGGAAGTCTTCAGAGAAGGAGCAAACGAAAGAACGGGCAGAGTATAAAACACTGTGCTAACAGCAACTGTGCTTTCATCTTGGTAACTTCTTGGAGCACTTAGATATCATTTTTCTACTTGGGATCCTGAAACAACTTAACAAATTTTCAAAAATCTGATTTTAGTAGATCACATAACAACATCCAAGAGAATTATTACTACCTGGCTCTGCCCCCTTGGTTTTTCTTTTCTTATTGGTACCAAGCATGCCACTGCACATAAATAACTTTCTTGCAGTAAATGAAAAATAACTTACCAAACCCCCCCTCCAAAAAAAAAAACTTTCCATTTTCATTTGCAACACCTGGAATCACTGCCCAGTATCCAAGAGAGCCTCCGAGATCATTGATAGTGGTCAAATCCAAATTAAAAAGCCTGCTTTTACAGCCCACTTCCCATAATGCAATTCAATTACTTAGGAAGCACATCTAAGACATTGTGGTGAGTAGTTAAGGGAACGTAACAATGAAGAAGTCAAGCTCCTTCTGCTCACCAAGTCTACAGTGTGTAACATCTGAGATGTCAAAACATAACCAACACAGCAGCAAGTAAGATGACAGAGAAGTGTACAACTAACATCTTGAAGGGAAAAAGAACGGGCAGACAAAAACACACAAGGAAAAGTTCCACGAAGAAATCCAGGAGGGTTTTATTTGCAGATAGGCATAGGAGAGGATGAAACGGAGGCCGAGAAAGCTCTAGGCATTTGTTACAGCGTGAAGACAGATGAGGGGGCAAGGATTTCACTCTAGAAAGCAGTTCTACATATGGGAAAGTCACGGGACTTAAACTGTGGAAGGAGCCTTAAGGAAGAGGCTGAGAATCTCTAAGCAAAGGGAAAGTCTCTTCAGTTTTGGTGGCAGAGTGGACACAGAGTAAAGCCAAACCTTGAGAACGTGAAAGAATAAGGCAAAATGAAATACAAGGGGAAAAGGAGCCAAGAGGTGGAGAACTTAAGTCAATACATTACACAAAAGAATGTGAGGAAATAATGTAGCATGTTGCGTTTCCATTCTATCATTCATTCATGTACTACATGCCAGATGCAAGGAAAAACAAAGATAAAAAGATAGTTATTAATCTCAAGTTCAAGCTCACAGTTGAGAGCAGGAAGGGAGAAATGGTCTTTAGAAGTCAGGTCTTCAAAGCAAGGAAAGAAGAGAGGTCTGGATGTAGGTAGCAAGGAGAGCTGAGAGCAGTCCAAGGCCAATCAGCATGCACCTCTGCCAAGAGACCCAGGATACCAGGGTGGTGAAGAAGAGGCAGCTGTCCCTGAACGCAGGGCTGCACCACTCACTCCGAGGGACCAGGCCAGTGGCACTGGGAAAGCCGAGCAGCTGAGACAACAATGTGCACTGTGACTGTGTGTTCATCCACTTCAGGGAGCAAGGGTCTGTGACAGATTTTGTTTGAAGAAAAAAAAAATTATGGCTTTATTTTAAGAGGGGGAGTGAAATCTACAAGGTTATAGGTTCTGTGAAGAGGCTAAAAGGTTTAAGGAAAGTTGCTTCATTATAGAAAGGGAGATTCAGTGAGACATACAAAAAGGTTACAAGGGCAAAGTTATGGGGAAGGGGGAAATGACAGGAAGAACACAAAGGAGGTATCAGCACAAATCAGAAAATTGTGACTATGGGGCTTGCACCCAGGCAGAGGATGAGAAGCATGGTTAAAGTACTAAAAGCACCAGGTTTAACTAATCTCATGGTCCCCTTTTGTAGACAGTGGGAATGATTCCTTAGGCTTATAGGCTAAAGAATAGGCCAGAGGCTTTGCACTGAATCCTGCCTGGCTGTCTGTTAAAGGTCATCCTCCCCGCAGAAAATTGGCATTTTGCCAGATTTGGGGAGGGAGTGCAATCCCTGTAATTCTGAGGGGCTGGCTGCTGCTGGCTATGACCTCATGTGCCTCCATGATCAACTGCACTGGTGAGACCTGTTACTGTGAGTCTGGGGTATGGACCCATTTAACTCTATGTAAACCTACAAAATCAAGCTCCTGAACCTAAAAAACTGAACATTTCATACTCCCAAAATGATTGATGACATCTAGTTATATCACCTGGAAAGCCAGCTTGCCTCTATTACATATGTTTCCATTTTTCTAAAAGTGAAACCGTAATACTTCAAGATAATCAAGCATCTGGCTTCTAAGACTAGTGGCTGAAGAGCTGTATCTGCAGTACTCAAGGCCATGGGTTTATTCTTTGAAAAGAACAATTGAGCAAGTTAATGGCAAATCAGTCAATATCAAGTCCATCCTTCCAGTTCTTCCCAAAACTCTTGGAACTACTCTTTAAGAAACTTGTTCCCTCACCTTCAATCCGTTAGCAAATCCTGCAGACTGTACCTTGGAAACGTGTCCAGTTTCCTACCATTTTTCACCCCCTCCACTCCTACCACCCTGTCTGAGCCATAACACATCTCCCGCGCTGCCCTCCACCTTTCCCGCCTAGAGTGTACTCTCAACACAGCAGGCCAAGAGACCTTTCTCAACCAGAAGCCAGAACACAGCACCACTTTCCTCAAAATCTTCCCATGGAGAAATGTTAGTTCTCATACTTTTTCTTGTAATAATTTGTACACCTCAGTAGTGGAACCTTTCCTAAATATAAGTCACTACAAGGCTTTGTCTTCTTTTTTTTTTTCTTTGTTGAGACAGAGTCTCACTATGTCACCCTCAGTAGAGTGCTGTGGCATCATCATAGCTCACAGTGACCTCAAACTTTTGGGCTTAAGCAATTCTCTTGCCCAGCCTCCCAAATAGCTGGAACTACAGGTGCCTGCTACAATGCCCAGCTATTTTTTTTTTTTTTTGGTTGCAGGTGCCATTGTTTAGCTGGCCCAGGTTGGATTTGAACCCAGCAGCCTTGGTGCATGAGGCCAACACTGTAGCCTCTGTGCCATGGGTGCAGAACCAAGGCTTCATCTTCTTAGGTCTCTATCTATGCATACATATGTATACTGAGCGTGAGAGTCTTTCCATTCTCTATCCACATATTAACTCTTTTACTATGTACTTCTTACATTTTGAAGAAGGCTGAAGATGGAATAATGCACTCTTCTTTTTGTAACCTGGCCAACGTTATTAAGGCATATATGTAGGGCATTGCTGAGCTAGGACTAAAGCTGAGACATCCTACTTGGAAGCCTGGTGATCTCTTCTGATGCTACTTCTTTTATCGGGCATCACATGATAAATATAATTAATAATAAAATTTTTAAAATAAAATTAAATTAAGTCTTCCCATGGATCGCCCCCTCACAAAGAATAAAAGTTTTTAACAATGGCGTACAAGGCTCTAACTACCTGAGCATCATCTCCTATAATTCCTTCTATTCTTTCCTCACTCCCTCTGTTCCAGCCACACAGGCTTCCTAAGGGTTTTTGCAAAATGCCCCTCATGCACCACATTAGGCCTTGGTACCTGCCATTCCCTCCACTGACACATTCTCTGCCTAGATGTCCACATGGCTCATGTCCTCCCATCTGCTGGGCTTTGCTCACATGTCACTTGCCTACCTTTCCTAAAATGGTTAGACCACAGAGGAACACCACAGTTCCCTTCCCTGCTGTATTTGTTTTTCATACTATCTTTCTCCTGCTCCTCTACTACATAATTTTCTTTCTTTCTTTTTTTTTTAGAGACAGAGTCTCATTTTCTCACCCTTAGTAGAGTGCTGTCACATCACAGCTCACAGCAACCTCCAGCTCTTGGGCTTAGGCAATTCTCTTGCCTCAGCCTCCCAAGTAGCCAGGACTATAGGCACCCTCCACAACGCCTGGCTACATTTTTGTTGCAATTTGGCTGGGTCCGGGTTTGAACCTGCCACCCTCGGTAGATGGGGCCGGCACCCTATTCACTGAGCCACAGGCACCACCCTACATAATTTTCTTACTTGACTTTAATAGTCTGACTTCAACCTCCTCTGCCCACCCCCCCCCCAAACCGTTGATTTCATAACAATGGGGATTTTTGTGTGTTTTGGCTCACAGGGTATTACTAGACTTAGAACATGCCTGGCACACTGCAGTATCAAAAAGGAAGGAGGAGGGAACTAAAAGTCCAACCCTTAGGAGCTGGAGAAGCAGGGTACTGAAATGTTGAGGAGTACAGACTCTCCACAGACCACTGGGATTCCAAGACTAACTTTTTTTTTTTTTTTTTTTTGAGACGGAGCCTCAAGCTATCCCCCTGGGTAGAGTGCCATGGCATCACAGCTCATAGCAACCTCCTCCTCCTGGGCTCAAGCGAGTCTCCTACCTCCGCCTCCCAAGTAGCTGGGACCACAGGCGCCCACCACAACGCCCAGGCATTTTTTGATTGCTGCCATCATTGTTGTTTGGCAGGTCCGGGCTGGGGATTCAAACCCACCACCGTAGGTGTACGTGGCTGGCGCCTTAGCCGACCACAGGGGAATTATTTAACCTCTCTCTGCTTCAGTGGCTTCATCTGCAAGAGAAGTTCCTACCTCATGAGGTTTTGAGGGTTAAATGTTATCATTACAATACATGAAAAGCACTTTTGAAAGTGCTGATATTGTAAGTACTTTATAAACATTCACTGTTATTTAAAAAAAATTATGAATATCTACAAGTGATGATGAGGGAAAATGTCCCTAATATACAGTCACAAGAAAGCAGCACCCCTTAGCTCAGTGGGTAGGAGCCACATACATCCAAGCCAGTGGGTTCGAACCTGAGCCTGCCAAACAACAATGACAACTACAACGACAACCAAAGAAAATAACTGGGCATTGTGGCAGCTGCCTGTAGTCCCACTTACTTGGGAGGCTGAGGCAAGAGAATCTCTTAAGCCCAAGAGTTTGAGGTTGCTGTGAGCTGTGATGCCACAGCACTCTACCCAGGGTGACATAGTGAGACTCTGTCCCCACCCCCCAAAAAAAGAGAAAGAAAAAAGCAGCAAGTTATACATAGAACAGGATGTAAATTATGTCCCATTTTTATAAAGAAGGTATCAAGAAGATATATGCATAAAATAAATTGTGAAATACTCCAAGTTGTAAATAACTACCTTTGTTGGATAAACATTAAGAAAACATTAAGAACCAAGTCAAATACTGTTCTTAAGTGACCAAAACAGAAAAACAGAACAGAGCCCCCCACCCCCCCAGCAGGTAAGGCATCCTGACAGTTCCACAGAGGGCATCATCTCGGTCTCAGACCCATCTGAGAAGACATGTGAGTCATACACAGTACTTCCTGTCTACCTTCCTAGTTTGCATTAGGTAGCAAAACTCAAAGAGTTTCCCAACATTAACAGAGCTCTCTTGAGTAGGAAGGTAGCCCAATTGAAAAGAGTTTATTCAAATGGTCAGTGTTTTCTATAATAACCTTAATAAGGATTTCTGCTTATATATTATTATATATTAATATATAATTTCTGCTTATATATTAATTTCTGATTATATATTTCTATATAATCCTTAATAAGGATTTCTGCTTTACTTCCTCAGAAGTCAGGAGTTCAATACTTCAAAATGTCCTGTTTAATCACAGAATATCATATATTCTTATTATTATATTAAACTCTACCTCCAAGTACTTTCTACTTGTTTATCCTAATTTGCCTTCTTTGCCTCAAAAAGCTTTATTCCCTACATTGAGTTATATCCCAAATCATTTTTGCCCCCCTAAAAGGAACCATTTTAGAGGAAATGTTTCTAAAATACAAAGTGTGCTTACGTTTCTTATTACAGAGAATAGAGCGAATCTAATTGAACCTATAGCTGATTGCCTTAGACTGTGAATATAAGATTTCACATCTATAAGAGACATCTAGAACTTTCTAGCCCTGTCATCTCATTTTATAAAAGAGGAAACTGAGGATCAGAAAGATTAAATGGCTTGCCTGAGGTCAACATAAAGACAGAGTCAGGACTGGAAGTCGTCCATCACTGCCCTTGCTCCAATAATATAATGCCCTAAGCTAGGGATTACTAAGATTCATAAGGCCACGTGGCCCCATAATAAATAATCTCAGTAGGCCATATATATTGATTATTCTCTTTCTTTTGTAGGTGTCAGCTATTACTTCTCAATATATCAGTTTCTCACTTGTCAACTCAATCTACCATGGCCATTTGTACCTTCTAAGCAATGAATCTACAAAAAATTCTGGAGTAAACAATGAAAATCAACAACTTTGTTTTACATACAATTTTTGCAAATTCACTAATAAAATATTTATTTTCTGCCTGTTATGTATACACTATAGGCTTAAAGTCCTCTCATGCCAAGAGGAATTTGGGCTGCAAAGAAAACACAAGAAGCTGAAAAATAACCTCTCCCAAAATGATATGGAAAGACAAATGAACATTGCAAGTGAAAGTTTAGTATACGTACATTAACAAGTAAAAATAAGTTTACAGAACAGTGCCCACTAGAGATTTTATGAAGGCACTCACCAATTTTTTAAAAACCCAATGTACACCAAATAAATACAATTGTATATAAATTATATACACATAGTATAATAGTAACATATTACATACAATATAAAACAGATCTTAAATTCGTATTTTTTTAATAAAATACTGCAAAAGAAAATTAGTGTTCTGAGTCTACATAGAGGAAGTCTTTGCAGGCCCAAATAGAGGATTAACAGCCTTCCTAAAATCTAGTGTAATGTAATCAATCACTAGAAACTTCTTTCCTCTTGGAAGGGAACCAGAATATGCCACCCCAAAAAATGCCACAATAGTGTAAGTATTACTTTGAACTGAAGGCATTTAAGAAACAATGGACATAGGGGAAAAAACTCTCTGCCCTTCCTCATCTAGCTAAAAGCAAGACATAAATTTCCACTTTATGGAAAGGTATCTCCCTCTCCAGTACTGGGAAGAGAACCACCCTGGAGACAACTCCCATCAACTAAGAACACTTTAATTTGCATTAAAAGCTTACAAAGGACATTTATTCCATAACTTTTCCAGTTACTTTCCCACAATTTAGCCCTCTCAAAACGCCCCACACCCTTTTCCCTTTGTCTAATCTCTTCTCAAAGATGGTATATTAGCTCCAAATTTCAATTCTCCCCTTGAGTTACGTGTCTTTGTGAAATCCCATCCATCCATATGTAATTATGCTGGGATGTTGCTCCTATGGATCTGTCTTTTGGTCAGTTTGATTGATGGGCCCCAGCTACTAAACTAAAAGGGCAGCAGGAGAACTCTTCTTCCTCCCCTGTATCATAAAGCTTAAAATTCCATGTGATTTTTATGTAACTCCAAGAACCAGGGCAAAGGCTGAGGAGGGAGGCTTATCAAAATCAGACTACTATGTATATAGTACCTTGGTGCATTAAAGTCACGTGGCAAAGCACCTAGCATTTGAATCAATTATTTCCTGTTTATTTAGCAAGCTGAAGTAAAGCACTCCTTTTCTTAAAGCGATTAACATGAACAAATAACCCAAAGTATATGACATGTACTGTATATTCCGATTATGAAGAATGTCCCCATAAAATGAAGAAAACAAATTAATTCACCTCCCCTAAAACCAATATCCAGATACTGTCCCAACAACACTATAGAATGTAATATCCTTAAAAAGAGACAGGTAAAAGAGGAGGGGAAAAAGGAAAAGGAAACTCATGACCAACATCACTATAAATAAAAAACCTTAATGATGTGACCCTGACGTTGAGAGGTCTGATCAGCTATTACATTTGGTGATTTCACCATCGAATTTTCCTATCTTATTGCACTTTCCTCTAATTATCGCATTCACCAAGAAAGACTAAAAATGAGAACATGTATTTGTGCTACTTTTTTGGGCAGTGGAGAAGGAATGGTTCTGGTTCCTTCTAAGAATTTATGAAAGAGATAAGGCATATAAGATACTTCTGATATTTTCTGGCTCAGTGCTAAAATGTCCTGAAAGAAATGTGTACTTGGACTTACTCCACCTGAATGCAATGTGAACTGGAATACAATTAGATCCCATCTGGTTTCGGGCGGAAGACCCAGACACATTTAGAATTGGCTGTATAATTTGAATAAAAAGTTGTTTTAAACTTATAAAAGGTTGTTACTTTTCAAAATAGGTATTAATATAAAAGCTGATCCCTTCAAGGGGGTAACAGAAAAGCCCTTTGTAATTTAAAATAAAAAGTGGCAAAGTAAAAGACACTTGACCCCTGGGAAAGACAAGAATCTAAAAGGTTTGTCTCCTTGGCTAAGTTTCGTAGTCATGAAATCCCCCGCCTTCCAGACAGAGGCAAAAGAAGAGATTAACCTCCTTCAAACCCAGGCTTTGGCAAGTTCTAACTCCTGCAGGATCAGAAGGTTTCACTGGAGGGCCAAGACGCGGGAAATATTGGTATTTTAGGATAGTTTAAAGGATTCCTTTTTAAAATACTCTGGCAAACTAGCTATTTCAGAATGTATCATTGTCTCAAATTATCTGGATTATGCTTAAGGCAAATAATTTAAAACATTCTGCATTGATTCATAGTACATTAGGTTTCTCTATAGGCATCTCTCTCTATTAGACTATAAACTCCTTGAGGGCAATGCCTAAATAACATTCACTGTATGTAACTCAGGGAACATTGTCAAGAAATCATCTGCAAGTTAATAAATGAAAAAAAAGCCAAAGACATAACACCAGAATCAATTACTAACTAAAGATGTGATTCAAAACCATCCTTTTGTCTGTTTAAAATTTAACAAAGTCATCATTAAAAAGGAATCTATAATTTTTCATCATCTGATTTGCAGCTAATCCAATCAGATAAAATATATTTGGTTGGCGGCAATGCCTTTGATCTATATTTTAATTTTATGGTAAACCCTTTATTTTCACTTTCATAATTCTTCAAAAATTATTTCCTTGGGTTTCAGCACCATTTTCCCTTCAACTCTCTACTTTCGCTCCTCCACTTCTCCTTCTTAAAAAATAACAACACAACTTCTATTTTCACGATAGCCTCAGAAAAGTAATATACCATTGGCCTGTAACTAATCTGACCTAAGATCAGAATGGCATTCCTCACAAAGCTATGCAACATAATGTCATTTCTTTTTTAATTTGGTGGGTTTTCTTTTTCTTGCAACAATAACCAACATAGTTAGACACAGACAAACTTTGGAATTCTAATCCCAGAGAGCACAGCAAGTTTGTGAAACAGATACCACCCACTATTCTGTGTGAAAACACCCTAATACCGACATAAATAGACAAAATAGAATCCATTTGGGGAACTGGATTCTCTTTTGTTCTATTTGTACAGGTAAAGTCAAATGGATAATTATTGGGGTTATGTAATTAAATCAAACCAAATCAAGAAGTTTGTCAAGTTTCTATCGTTTTCAGTGCCAGCCAAAAAATTAAGTCACACTAACATTAATTCAAATCATCAACTGAAATAACTGAGAAAATTACACTCACCATTCAGCACCCTAACTGAAACCTAAGTACATCAGAATATACAAGTAAAACCAGGTTTTGCTGTCATTATGGCCACTGTCCATTAAACAGAAGACTAAAGCTCAGCAGAATCTTATAGAAAGGGACTAAGGATTTGGGCAGTGCTTGTGGCTCAGTGAGTAGGGTGCCGGCCCCATATACCAAGGGTGGCGGGTTCAAACCCAGCCCTGGCCAAACTGCAACAAAAAATAGCCGGGTGTTGGGACAGGCACCTGTAGTCCCAGCTACTCTGGAGGCTGAGGCAAGAGAATCGCCTAACCCCAGGAGTTGGAGGTTGCTGTGAGCTGTGATGCCAAGGGATTCTACTAAGGGCAATAAAGTGAGACTCTGTCTCTACATTAAAAAAAAAAAGGATTCAGCCACATTAGGCTCTGGAAAAAACACATTCTGTGTACCTCTTCTAGGTTCAATGTTCCACCCCCCTGAGGAATAGCTATAACAGTAGAAAGGCTAAAAAATAAAATAAAAATACATATACATAAAAAATAATATGCAAAACTACAATAAGTAGGAAATTTTCTCTAATCAACTAATAGTTCCTAAGCAATCACTGTTTAGCAGATGTAAAATATCTGGAGGCAAGTATTATATATGCTAAAGATGAAAAAAAAATTGGTTGATTTAATTACATAACCCCAATAATTATCCATTTGACTTTACCTGTACAAACAAAGAATGTGATTCTTGGGATGGTTTTTCAATTATTAGGGCTAGCTGACATTTGTGGTTAATTTAAAAGCCCCATTTCTCTCTGGAGATTTTTCTCTGAATCCTACTGAAATTAATCCATTACGTTCCTTTAAATAACTGCATGTTTGCTAATGCACAGAAGTGAGCACATGCGAACCTGTATCCACAGACACATGCATGTGAGCACTGCAGGAGAGAGAGACAGAAAACCACTACCATCAGGAAACCAAGTCACCACAGGACCCCCAACCACACCCATCATTTTAATCTCCGACTAAGAATCAGGAGCCTACATCTTATTTGTGTTTTTACAAATAAAGAGAATGACACTATTATAGTCACATAAATAATACCAAAAAAACTTAATTTGAAACTAAAACAAAAGGAATGGGACCTGAATGAAAGAGGAGATTTACTACAGAAAAACTGCTGTGGAGGAGCCAGTTGTAACTGGACCCACAGTAGCCCCTGGGGTCATCACTGTATGTAAAATACAAAAATAGGTAAGTGTATGTTCTATTTACCAAATCTTTCTTTTTTTTTTTTTTTGAGCCGGAACCTCAAGCTATCCCCCCTGGCTAGAGTGGTGTGGCATCACAGCTCACAGCAACCTCCAACTCCTGGGCTCAAGCGAGTCTCCTGCCTCCGCCTCCCAAGTAGCTGGGACTACAGGTGCCCGCCACAATGCCCAGCCATTT
>CAUYQV010101846.1:0-20797 GCA_963574575.1 Galagoides demidoff
CACACTGGATTTTGAAGACTTAGCATGAAAAAAGAATGCAAAATATCTCATAGACATATAAAATGAGGGTGCCCAAAAATGTGTACACATTTTAAGAAAAGAAAAGGCTGTATTAAAATTATTATAATAAATAAAAAAAAAAGATGAATGCAAGTCATGTTGAGCACCTTTCGTAATTGCAGAAGTCAAACGTGATGTGCACATTACAATTTTAATGCAGTCTTTTCTTTCTTAAAATGTGTATACATTTTTGGCACCCTCTGTAAACACACACACACACACATATATAGACGCAGAGACAGAATGTCTGTGAGAGAGATTTATTCTAAGGAATTGGCTCATTATGGAGGCTGGCACATCCCAAATCTGCAGAGTTGATGTACCAGTTCAAGTCTGAAGGCCAGCCAGCTACAGTAGGGCCAGGAGGGACCAAAGTCTCGGTCTGAAGGCCTCGAGGAAGGTGAAGTCTTTCCTGCTTGGGGAAGGGTGAGCCCTTTTGTTCTATTCAAGTGTCTCTCTGATAGGATGAGCCCCATCCATGCTAGGGAAGATGACCCACTTTACTTAGTTTAGCAAGTTAAATGTCAATCTCATCCAAATAATACTCTCACAGAAACACCCAGAATATGTTTGACCGAGTATTTAGGCATGTTGTAGCCAAGCCAAGTTGCTATGTAACATTGGTCATCACACAGTGATGATGAGAACAAAAAATGTGTACAAAGCTCCTTAGGGGGGTGGGAAGGAGTGGAGGAACAGTGTTCTGGAGAGACCACTATGTGACAAGGGCTCGCCACTCTCCTTCTGAAAAGGTAAAATGCTGTACGAGAAGAAGAGCGGCTGAAGATTTGCAACAAAGGACAAAGGTCTAGCATGCAGTTCCCGACACTGTGCTGTCCAATGTGGCTGCCACGATCAGTATGTTGCAATTTTAACATCAGTGTAAAATCCCACCTTTGCCATTTGTTTGTACTGCCTTGGGCAAGTTACCCTATCTTCTGGGTTTCCTTTCCTGTACCATAAGATAATGATGAACCTACCCCTAGAGTTCTGTGGGAAGTAGAGGAGTCAAGGCATGGGAAGAGCTTAGCACGGTGTCTGGGAGGTAATTAAATATTTTATGAGTGGTTGGTGTTATTTTGGTCACCTTCTTCCTGTCATTTCCCCCTCCCCCCCAACAGTTATTATTTGTAGGGTCACCGGATCTGAAACACACAGGAAATGGAGTGCCCACCCAAATAATTTAATTTCTACCACTCAGATTAAATGATCTTGAAATGATCCCAGTCATTATTTGAGATTCCGTCGTGGTCAATCCATTACGATAGCAGTTAAAATTTGATTTTCATTTTAAACTGTTTCTGTGACAGAAAACTTGCCCTCATCAAGATTTTAATTAATGTCTGAAATACTGATCTACTGTAATTTCATCAGTATCATAATTTAGTTGTTATAATGTCAAGAAAACAAATTGCAGTAATTGGTGGTGGTTAGTCACTCACACAGAGGTGGCACCGGAGCTGCAAATGACACGTGGGAGGGGGCCGCATCCTTCTCTTTCCGAACTTCCGACGCAAGTCATTTTGTATGATTTAATTCAGATTCGCCTGTTTTTCTCCTCTTCAGTGACTTGTGCAATACAAACCTTAATATTTCTTGTTACAAGCCCCGTGTCACTCTCTCTTGTAGTTGGTATGAATTGCCCTTCAAGCGCCACATCAACAAACACGCCAGTTTGATTGCTGCATTTAGATACCTGGTCAAATAAGAATCCCTCTGTGTGGCCCAGGCTGGTAATTGCTGGCTTATGATCAGCTGAGTTCATACATAGTTGGATTATTTTTTTTAAAAAAGCTACCCAGGGATACTTTCCCAGGAGAATGAATGGTAGTACCGTATCTAGCTGTTAAGAATGTTGCCCGAGTTTCAAATTCTATGTGATACAGAAACAGTTTTTATTTGTTTAAAATAAATGTCAGACACTGTTGGTTAAAGAAATTCCCCAAGCGAAATGTGGCAAGATGATGTCTCCCTTAAGCAGTGGCTGCAAATCAGAATACGTTTATAGTTAGCAAAGACGTGCCGGGTGCGGGGAGCTGATGGGCCACGAGTTTTCCATCTGCTTGGTTCAGGCTTGGAGGATATTCATTGCGCAGAGTTTGAGCTGCTGTTTAGGTTGGACTTTGAGTTTAGGCAAACCTTTTCACACAAGATATCCTAGATGTTTATGTTTTTCGATGGGATTTTTTTCAAATGTAATATTATGAGGAGCACCAACGTATATTTAAAGGGAATAAAAGTGGAGCTGTGCTGGTTGAAGTAAAATTGCGTCCCCTTTTATTCCCCCACCCAACGCCATCTTCCAACCAAATTACTTCATCTCCAAAGGCTGTCTCATATAAAATTTGTGAAGTTTAAGGTGATTCTGAGTCCTACCGCTAGGTAATCCTGTGTGACATCTCTGAAGAAAAAAAAAAGTGAAACTTAGGGTTATACATAATATGGCTTGAAAATATTGTATGGAAATAACATTGGGGGATTTAGATTGGCAGGAATTAGTCAATTTATGTAATTTAATGAATACTCTCTCACTAGTTAGAGGTCGTCTTTAGAAAAAAGAAACTAGAAATTTGAGGGCAGCGCCTGTGCCTCAAAGGAGTAGGGTGCCGGCCCCATATACTGGAGGTGGCGGGTTCAAACCCAGCCCCGGCCAAAAAAAATGCAAAAAATAAAAAATATATATATTAAACTATAAATTTGGAGCCAAGAGATTTGGGTACTAGATCTGACACCCCCACCTTCCACCACTAGTCGGGTGTTCTCTGGAATGTCATTTAACTTCTAGCCTCTCTCTATTTTAATCTCTTCATCTGTAAAACGAAGGTCTGGAGTAGATATGCACACTCTTGCTACTGGGAATTAAGTTGGTCAATGCCAGGATTCCAAATTGAGGGACATACAGGGAATCCAACTTGGGTAGGTAGGCGTATAAATGCCAACTGAATATTGATAATTTCATGTGGTTCAACCTAATAATTCCCTGAGGAATTCAGATATTAAACATACACTTATACATTACATGACCCTAATATAAGAGTGTATTATATAGGATATAGTAGAAAATTTAAGGAAGAGAGAAAGAAATTATGGAAGATTTATGTTCGGTTATCTATTGATCAATAACTTTTTCAGAGAATAAAAGTAAGTTCTGAGATACGATATGATATTCCCAGGTCATTTCCCCTGTCGTCTAGGACGAGCCAAGGAATGGTAATAGGAGCCTGCGTTAATTCTCCCTGAAAACACCATCTGGTTCTAAGCACTTATCTAGGCCATGGATGTCACAGCCTAGATGTGGTCATCATGATATTCAAAGGTCAAAGAGGGGTCTAATTACATGCCCCAGTACTTAAAGGGCAGAGTCACCAGAGCATAAACATAATCACTCAGGCCAAACAAGACCCATTTATAATTTTAATTATCAGTGAATCAGACAACTCTATCAAATACCAATTATTTGTCTGTTGCTGAAAATAACTGTCTTATCTTGTTAGTCTCTAGAATAACCCCTTGAGGGATGTGGAAATGCTCCCTTAATGTAAATATTTGTTAAAATCCATCAAGCAGAATTAGACTCGTTTAATGACACTCAGTATTGGTGGCTTATTTTATTTATTGTTAAGGAACTTCCAATATAAAGGGAACATTATGGAAAGCCTATTAATATCATGCACCATAACCACCAGGAATATAGATTAGGGCCCAATGTGGATTCCACTCCAAAGCTCACTTTTCTTTTTTTTCCATTTGAAGAAATAGTTCACTTCCCAATTTAGCAAAACTTTATTTGGGGTCTTATTTATAATAGTCATGGGGTGATAAACAAGTTTGTTGTACCTGTATACCTGGGATATATATTAGAAAAGACAGAACGCTTCCCCTTAAGAGTTCACAACCTACATATGTCCACGTTTAGGGAGATGAATATGTGCTGAAAAGAAAAAGTGTTGCTCGGGGCTAAACTGATTTATTTCCCTTTAACCCCCAAATTATGTTTTATGTTAAAAAAAATTCAAGAGATATTTCACAAATGATTAATCTTAATATTAGGCAGTGAGAACCCTGAGCATTTTACTAAATGACTCTCATGAAATCGAATATCAGTAATTTTGTGTAGTATAACCTAACAGCATCAGGGAGAAAAAAAAAAAAGAATATTCAGACTGTCCAAGTTCTAAAAAATTGACTATCTTGAGAATGAGTGTCTTTGAATAATTTGTTTTTTATCATATCCAGAGCTGTCCCTTGGAGATGTGCCCTCTTGCAAGTGGCTCTCAAAGATGAGTCTGAGCCCCGCTTTCTGCTGTCATCATCTCTTGCCTTTGCTTTTTACCTACAGCAATTAAGACACAAGTAATATGTTATCTGCACGGCTTTGATATTTCCATTTCATTTGCAACTTCAGTGCTCCTCAGTCATTTTTGACACTCTTATAATTTTTATCTGCAATTACACTTTCATTAGCTTCCTTCCCGATATTTTAGATGTCCAATAAGCCTCTCCATTTCCTTAATTACCAAGTAACCTTCCTTCTTCATGCCGAGGGCTATTTTTATTCCTACAATATTTATTACTAATTGACACCCACACACTTTTATACTTATAATAATTTTTCTGGTCTGCCCTTTATTTACCCTCTGTTTCTCTCTTTCAGAAACATTTCATCCTCCTTGGAAATACTTAGTATTAGTTTTTCCTGGGAGTGGCAATAAGCTGTCAATTTTCCTGAAACACAGATTGAGGTCTTACTGTACATTTACAAAGGATGCTTTATGCTTCTTGAATGGTTACCCCAGCCTCCTACTTCTCTCTCTCTCTCTCTTTTTCTCCATATACCATGATCCAACCAACCACAGGCCCTCTAACTAGAAACCCAACTTCTATTAGCTGCTAGTTGGTCTTGTTCTTCTTTCATTTACCATTCAAAGATTTTGCCCTTTGTGTTCTGACCTTGAAACAAGAGGTTGTGGCTTTGGGCAGACTGCTTCATTGCCACTATTTACCTGTTCATTTAGAGCACATCTCAGAAATGCTGACCTAGTTACAAGTTCACATTGTCAGTCACTTCTACACCTATGCGTAGAAACTGGACCTCTGCTTGGTCCCTTCTATAGCATTTGAAATTCCTAGGAAATTGTCATGGTACATGTGAGTCACTAGAACTTGCCCTTTTAAGAAAAGTAAAACTACCTTTAAAATGCTGTATCTATCTTTTATTGAATGAGAAACATTTATTAGTTGCAGATATATCAGACATTGCAGATTGAAAATAACCCCCACCCAGACATAACTAGTATGAAATATATTTTTGAATGTTTTTAATAACCTTTGCTTTAACTAACCAAGAAGACTTCTGTCTACTTTTCCAGTTCACTATTCATAGTTATTTTTCTTTTACAGTAAGTTTTATTGTCTTCTCAAGGGACTTATGGTGTGTTTTTGCTTTTTCTCTTAGCCAAGAAGTCTAAATTTTCATTTTTCTATTCCCTGAGTTCTCTGAATGTACCTTCCCTCCTCTTGACTTACTCTCCTCTATTCAAAACTATCATATTGGAGATTCTGCTTTCCCTCTAGTTTAGATGAAAGTTTTGATTTCACACCTTATTAAGTCAGAGATTAAAAACCCTCTCCTGTGCTTGGGACAGAATGAAGGACAACCAGTGATTAGAATGAGGCCTCTGCTTTGCAAGTCAAGTATTTGCCCGCAAAGCTGTGTGATTGGAAAAATCTAGCAGGCTCGAGTCCAGTAAAAGAACACTTGAACTAAAAGTATATTACCCTAAAGTGCCCATTTTTATTTAATTCAGGGTAAAGCGGAATGAATCATAATAGGTCAATAGCAATGACTTATGGGTTCCTTCACATGGCACATTTACAATAAATGGTAATTTACCATTAAAGAGAGACATATTTCTTTTGTGTGTGTGCAGGAAAAATTAGCATTAGTCATACTGAAAAAGAACAGGTTTTCCATTTCTACACTTAAGATTTTATTCAGTTATTCAGGCTTAGAATATCATATGCAAACCACTTCTCCCAGCTCTCCCCTCCCTATTCCCATTTAGAAAATACAGGAAGGATTAAAATGTAACCACTTATGACATCATCCCAACTGTGCAATGATGGACTGCAGATCCATTCGACAGAGCCATTTGGAAAATATTTCATGTTCCAGTCATTAGACTTGCTGAATAAATTCAGACTTGGAATTGTATGGGTAGGGAAGGAGAATGGTAATATCTATAGGTGACTGCATATAAATAAAAGAAATGTGTGCATATCATTCAAGCTCCTAGCACCTTGATGTTTTAGTATCCTTTGTGCTTGGATTCCTCTTTTCTTCCTTCCCTCCCACCTCCCTTCCCTCCCCTTTTTCCTTTTCTTCTTTCTTTTTCTCCGTCCCTCCTTTTTTTTTGCAGTTTTTGGCCAGAGCTGGGTTTGAACCCACCACCTCCAGCATATGGGGCCGGCGCCCTACTCCTTTGAGCCACAGGCGCTGCCCTCCTTCCTTCTATATAAAATACTCTGATGCTTTACTTAAGGCATTTACTTTGTTTATTGACTAAATTACAGAACTTTATTGTTTTCACCAAAAAATAAAGTTCTCAGACTTGAAGTTTCCTGGTGAAAAGGGATTGACTTGAATTTGCTTGGTATCAAACCCCACCTACATTCTCCAAGAGAAGAAGTTACCAGTATAAAGTGGACTACAAAAATACAATTCTAAAAGTTCCATCTCTCTGTTCACCTTTCGAATATTGGGCTAAAACTCTCTTCCAGCTTAAGGTGATGCCAAATCAAATTGCAGGGAGCAGCCTAACACTTTAGAAGCTGCATATTCTATTTATGTGGTCTCACAATAAATTGATTAAAGAAAAGTTTTAAGTAATTGAATAAAGGCAGGCTCAGAAGATTTGCTAATAATCAATGAATCCAGTGATTCTGGCTCTCCTATTTCCCAACTGCTTTTCTATCTATCCACATGGCCTTTTCAAAACTGGAGCTTAAGAGAAAGACTATCAAATCCTCAAAACTGAGTTAATTTCATAAGCTTTTTGAAAGTAGATTGGATTTAACAGGGCTGTGCTTTTGGAAATGAATGGTTGATATAAATCAGAGGTAGTGGAAAGGTAACGTTTATCTGATTTGATTTAGCAGCAATCTGGTCCAGATGGCAACGTGGAATTTAAAGATATTGAAATATACGGTTGCAGCTGGAGACTGTATAAACCTAAATATAAATAATTCAGATGTGCTTATGCATTTAACAATGTCGGTTTTAAATATAGATAAGAGCCAAGATTTTAGGCTTGCATTTGAAAACGGGAAGATGACTAAATGCAGGTGCTTTTACGTATGTGACCATATTTTAATGCCTAATTTAGCTTCCATCTGAACATGCTGGTAGAGTTCATCAGATGTACCTGTCTGGCCTATGAGAGCGAAGCACAAATTAGTATAACTTTAAATCTGGCATATCAGAAGTGAGGGACACAACAAGAGCAAATGGGATGAACCATCTGATTGACTATGACTTGGAAATATACAGTTTTAATCCATGCCAGGATCACTGACCTATCTCTGTAAAAAGGAAAAAAAGAAAGATAGAGACCTATGTCAGCTTGAGCCAACAAATGTGTGACATCATCCTGAAAATAACACTGGGGAACCAAAATCCCAGGTTTCAGAATGCTGGGAAGAGTGTCTAGAGTTTAACACATGGGTCCTTCTGATGGTCAGGAAGAACTCTGAGTATAAAGACTTGAGTCCAAATTCTGTCCCTCAAGAACTCTATGGCTGTGGGCCAAGAGCACAAGGAAGATAATATTCCACACCTCCTATCAAAATCTCCTTGAGTCAAAGAGTGTGACGTTCTAACCCAGAAAGATATTTTAGTTTCTTTTCCTGCTTTGGTCTTTCCTTCTCTCTTCTGTCCCTATTTCATTTTCTTTCTTTCCATATATTACCCCACCAGACCTGAGTCCAGCTTAGGCTGGACTAGGACTTTGGTCTCCATCTGGGCTCTCCTGAAATTCAGGAGTACCTCGGATACTCCCTGCTCTCAGGTCAATCCTGCGCCCCTACGCTTCTTCAAGAACAATCCCTCACCATGCTAGTTTTCCTTCCTCCTCTTCATTTCCCCTCCTCAACCAAGGACCTACTGATAGAACCCTCAAAATGATGCTTTGATACTTGGTGAGATCTTAAACTAAAAGTAGGGATAGGAAAAAAGTGTTGTCTACAAAAGATACTGTGAATAGAAAATTAACACGATTTGGATGGGCTATCTGTGGAGGAGGAGGGGGGCTGATGCGGTAACGAAACATCAAAGATGACCCCAGGCCTTACACTTGGGTCTGATTAAACCAGACCTTGAATCAAAGACCTCGCTCGAAAATAAAGGACCTACTTGGGAGATTAAGTGACTTGTCGAAGGTCACAGAGCTAATTATAGTTGGGCTTAGGGAAAAGGTCCCCTGGCTCCCAGTAGAGAGCCTGTTCATTTCACTTTCACAGAAACACTGGGAAAAAGAAAAAAAAAAACTCACTGAAGTCAAAGGGAAAGTAAGATTGATCTAGAAGATTTTCATAATTAAAAACAAGTCTCTGGGAGGATGACGGAAACTTGTTATGCTTTCTAAAATAAATCAATGCCATCATTTTTCCTGGAGCCTATTTTAGGAGGAGGCACAGGAAAGTAAAAACATTGTATGGGGGGAGGAGGATTGGGAAGATTGGACAAGAGAAGTATTCGTCCTGACACACCTAACACTGTTTCAGCTGCTTGAATTATTCTATACAGTTATTTCTCCCATGTTATGGGTAGATTGATTTTAGCAGGAATATTCTGGAAATGTCAACCCTCATATCACCTGCCCAACACAGATGGTTCACAAACCTGGCTCATTCCCACAAGCAGAAACCCACCAGAAGAAAACAGTGCTTATGTGGGGGGTATATCACTTGCCTACAGCAGTGAAAACGAGCCAGGCCTTTATATGAGATGTGTCTAGTACTGAAGGCTCACCTTGGTACCTCTCTTGTAGGTAGGGAAGAGATGCACCATGGGAATTATCCACTCACACACCAGTCTTCCCACTGTGAGTGGGAGGAGAAGGAAAGTTCTTGCTCATCTTTGTATTCCCAGCCCCTCACACACAACCTGGAACAAGGGAGTCACACTCTAAATGTTGGTTGAACAATATTACGACAATCACTTACACACAGCAATTCATTCATTCATCTATTCAAGTCTGCATACCCAGACCGTTAGTGCTTGGGTAACTACAGGGGATTATGACAAAACCCTACTCTTGAGGAGCTTATGAAATCTTTTCATTGCGACAGCTTTTTTAGCAAATCCAATGGAGTGTAAAAAGTGTCATGATGATGAATGTACAGGGAGGGCATTCAGTTCAATTTTAAGAAAGAGGAAGTCACTGAGGAAGCAATAACTAATCTGAGACTCAAGATGGGAGGGAGGGAAGAAGGAAGGAAGGAAGGGAGGGTGGAAGGGAGAGAGGGAGGGGGAGAGGGAAGGAAGGGAAGGTTAACAGGTGGGAATATGGTCGAAGAGCATTGCAAGAACGCAGCAACTGCCTGGTTTCCCATTTTCAAAAGGACTTTCATTCCCATGAGTTCATTTGATCCTCACAGTCACTCTCTGGGGTAGACAGTGTTTTGTGGGGCAAGCCAAGTTAATTGTTATGTCTACTGTACAAGAGAAGAAAAGAAGACCCAGACTCAGAGAGTTTAGATAACTAGTTCAGATCAGACTTGCCAAGGCCTTCTGGCTCTAATTTCAGCTTTCACTCTATCATACCAGAGTGAAAATCACATAGGCTTTGCTTGCTTTCTGAGGCCCATGCCTAAGTGATCCAAGCCAGGGCTGCAGGCTGGCCCCTGGGCTAGAAGGGCATGCTGTCCCATGCTTGGGATAACAGCAGTCTCATGCAGCCCAGCAGCCTCTGGCCTATGCCTAAGTACATAGATGCCCAGAGGCTTTAACTTCAAAGACATGCCAGCCCCTAGAGAGGCTCCAGCTCCAGCTTCTTCTGGAATCCACACTCTTTGTGCCAACAACTCCACTGCCAACTAAAGACAACTTGCTCCTGAGCCTGCTCTAAGGCACTTTTAAAAAAGACCCCTGGGAGACCCAGAGTGACTAGACAGGTCATCTCTGCTGAGCTGCCCATCCCCCAATGGACACCAGATCTTACCAAACTCACAGCCCTTCTGGGATGAGGATGGTCACCAGGTTGATTTTCTGTTCTTCCTCCCCTTTCACCTTCTGCATCCAGCTGGGCCTCCACGTCCACATTAACCTATTTCTGAAGCTGGGGGGGTCCAACCTTTTGGCTTCTCTGGGCCACATTAGAAAAAGAATTCTCTTGGGCCACCATTAAATACATAAGCACTAACAAATGCTGGTGAGCAACAAAAATTAAAAAGATCTGTGCATTATTTTGGTGATTTCTACCACCACAGACAAGCAAAAATGTCCTCATATAATCCACAGGCAGGCCACAGGCTGCAGGCTGAACACAAATGTTTTGTCCTTTCATTGATAATGTTTAGAACGTGCCAAAAAGACTCCAGGATGACGCCAATGAAGAGCTTTCTGTGAGGACACTGTTCTCATTGCTCTGTGAGGATTAACTAGTTTTCACAACAACCCTGTAAGGAGATAATACTACTATCCTCATTTTACAGACCAGGAAACTAAGTCAGAGGTTAAGGTTAAGTAATCTCCTCAAAATTGAATAGCTTAATCCATAGAGTAGTTGGGTTATGAGCCAAGTAACTAGATTCCAGAGGACACCCTGGTAACAGCTACGTGGTCGTGGACTGAGTGTTTGAAATCAGTGGAGATGGAGCCTCCGCTGGGTGTTCAGCCTCACGCTGTCACCCCTGACCGCAATCCCCTTTCTCTCTCTGTTATTTGTCTGTTCTCTCCCTTCTGTTCACTTAACTTAATTCGACTTATTTACATAGTAACGTGTATGTGTAATCTCCCTTTAGCTCCTCTTACCTCCCAGTAGCCCCTGAATTCACTACTTCTTAATCAATGTGCCACCATTCTATGGCAATGATGTTATTATGAGCCAGACCCCTCACATCCTCCAGGGGCACCACTTCCTTTGAGGGCGGGGCTTATTTTGTACCCCTTCTGCATAGCACAAAGCCTGATCTACGCTGAAAACCTCACAAATGTTGAGGTGATCAAACGGGAATAACGTAAAGGCTGCTGTTGAAAGAAGGAGGGTTTATGATTGTACCCCAACCCCAGCAGTGAAAAAAACAACAGATGGAAGCTGCCCCGAGGCATAATTATCTTAACAGATGTGAAATCTGAAGGTAGAGCCAGCAGACAGGAGGTATTGAGTCCCTTGTCACTGGCGGTCTCCAAGTAGCTCTGGGCAGTCACATAAGGGAGCAGTGGTGAAGGAGATTCTAGATTCAGCTGGGGAGTGAGGTAGGAGTCTGAGCAGAGACTGTGACTTCTGCAGAGGACCCTGTGAGCCTTGCTCAACTTGCACAATAATCTCTAATTCCTCTCACTCTCAAATAGCCATTCTCATGCTAATGATAATTATCAGAGAGAGAGAGAGACACACACACACACACACACATATTACACTTTCATACTCCTGCACCATAGCACCAAAACCTTCACAGTTCTCCACCATAGCAGTTCACAAAATTCTGTTCTGTGCAGCCTTTGGTCTTCTCTTTAGTGTGGCTGACCCTCTGTAGGTGACTCCTGATACCAGAACTTAGTGGCTTCCTTGTGGAGTAGGAAGGAAGCTGTGGTGGGGAGGAGGAGCTGGGGAGAACCGGTCAAACGGTTGTTCCAGGAGTGTCCAACCTAGTTTTCTTTTTCTGCTGGACATTGGAAGAAGAGTCATTTGGGGCTGCACATTAACTACATAAACACTAGTGAAAGCTCATTAGGAACAAGAAATCTGTTATACGTCTTGTGATATTTGACACCATAGATAAGCAGAAAAACATCCTCACAAAATCATGAGGGCAGGTTGGACAACCCTGCCCGTAAACCCTTCCCTGAGTGACAACAATGTAACCTGCCTCATATACGCCTCTAGTATCCATGTTAACTACTGTGACTCTATGGAAGATTTTATTTGAGGGGAAAAAATTGCCAATTAAAAAAATGTCTTAAGTCTAGGCGAGGTGGCTTATGCCTGTAATCCTTGCACCCCAGGAAGCTGAGGCAGGAGGATCGCTTGAGCTTGGGAGTTCCAGACTAGCCAGAGCAAGAGGAAAACTCTGTCTCTACTAAAAATAGAAAAAAAAAAAATACCCAGGTTTTAGGGTGGGTGTTTACAGTCTCAGCTGCTCGAGAGCCTGAGGCAGGAGGATCACTTGAGCCCAGGAGTTCAAGGTTGCTGTGAGCTAGGCTGAGGCCATGGCACTCTAGCCTGGGACAACAGAGTGGGACTGTTTCTAAATAAGATAAATAAATAAATAAATAAATAAATAAATAAATAAATAATTTTAAGGGCTCAAACCCATGTCCCTTATGTGTATTCAAATTCTTTGGCACTTGATCCACCATCCACTGCAGCCCAGCATGGCCTTACCCAGCTCATCACTCTCCCTGCCATGCTAGGCTTCTTCCCTTCGTCCCCAAATGCCCCTAAGATCCTATCTCTATTTCTAGATAGGCTCAAGGGTGTTAGGGTCCCTTCCATCCATCACATTCTCACCTTAGCAAAATATCCTTCTCAGCTCCTTCCTCATCTCCTCTGTGAAGCCACCTGCAAGCCTGCTGCTGACACAGGGACTTACCAAAGATTCAGAACTCGCTGACTGACGTGTCTTTCTCCCTAAACTATCAACTCTTCATATCTCCAGTTCCTCTCATACCTGATGATATACAGTAGGTACTTACTAAATGCTCATTAAATGGATGAATATACCTGGTAAGAAAATCTCAGGTTAACTCTTTTTTCTTTTTTTTGCAGTTTTTTTTTTTTTGGCCAGGGCTGGGCTTGAACCCACCACCTCCAGCATATGGGGACAGCACCCTACTCCTTCGAGCCACAGGCACTGCCCTCTCAGGTTAACTGTTTAGAAGCAAAAATAAAACAGTAACATTAAATAAAAGTGCATGCCCAGGCACTACAACCCAACTCTAGTTTTGCACCAAATGTTAATGGCCTTGAATTTCTCGTCTGAAATTCAGGACTGGCACCCTACAAGGAAAGACATGATGAGCAGAACTTGAGGACCAGCTTTAGATGGGGCAGTTTTCCAGAACCTATATTTCTGCCTTATCACTGCATGTGGTAAATTAACCTGAATCTTGTGTTGTCTCTGGCTGTATACAGAATTAAAGGAAGTAAAAAGGCATACAGCCTTATAAATAAAGGGAGAAGGCCGTGCAAATGGTTCTAACCTGAGCTTCTTTTAATTCAATGATGCCGTGCATGTGTTCAATGCCTCAGAGCAAAGGCATCGGTGCCAGTGCTCACCAAGTGGAAATGCCCACAGTGCACAAGAAGAAAACGATATCAATTCTGCCAACTTTCCCCAAAGCAAACTGGGCCTCCTGAATTGGACTTCCTCTTATGGAATACATATTTGCCTTCACTGGGTACATAAATTAGGTTAAAGAAGGCTGTGAGATTATTCTGCAAAGCTTAATTTCATTTCTGCTCAGGAAAAATGTGTCCCTTGTGAAAATTCAACAGACAGCAAAGGATTTGTGACACTGTATGTGTTTGCAGAGGCCAAGGAGGGAGTTTTGGCTGCATTTCCCCCAAATTGCTCTTTCACATCCAAATTTCTAGTAGCTAGTATGTTTCTAAGTCATAGCACCAAGGTTTTAAAGAATAAAATACTGGTAACTTTAATTTACAAATGCCAAATCTAAAGCAATTTGAAAGAACTCACCTTCTCCTACAGCAGGTTACAGAGGAGGGCAATGAAGGGAGTTTGAGTCATGCCAGGCTTTAGACTCCAGGCTCTGAGACAGCACCCTGTGATCCCTGCCCTCCACATTCACTCCCTTAAGTAGTTTCCTACCACAGTGAATCAAGGTTGATCTCTGTGACAAAAGACAGCACAGTCTCCTCTGGAATGAATCGGGACTTTCAGGAGCAGGGTTATGACTTGTACTCTGTTCTCTTGGATCACTGCTCTAGGGAAAATCAGTCACCATGTCATGAGTCACTGCAGGGCCTCAGGGGGCAGCCCATGAAGGAGGACCTGAGGTTCCCATCAACCACACCTGTTTCCCAGCCATGGACATGAGGCATCTTGGAAGCAGATCCTCCAGCCCTATAAAGCCTAAAGATGACTGTAGCCCTGGTTTACCTTTGACTCAATCTCATGTGAGAGTCCAAGCAAGAGCTCCCCAGCTAAATTGTGAAATTTTGGGTCCATAGAAATTGGGAAAAATATTTAATGTTTGTTGTTAAGTCAGTAAGTTTCGGGATAATTTCTTCTACGGAAATCAATAACTAATAGTAAAAGGTGTTGCGGTTTTCATTCATTCACAGGATAAATCTTCCTTCAATGACTGTTCTGTACCAGGATCCTATCATGGAATCTGACAAAGGTGGGATGGGCTGAGAGAAACAGAATGTGGGGACAGCAGATTCCTTAATGTCCTTCCTCACACACTGACTGGTAGCGAGGGTCACCTTCGGCATAGACTTGGAGTTTGATTTCACCAGAACTGAACTTCCTCTTTGGGTATCTATGTTAGTTACAAGTGACAAAATCCCAATCACTAGTTTAAGCAAAATAGAGATTATCAGCTCATGTAACTAAATGGTGCAGGCACTGGTTAAGTGATTTATATGTCTTACTTCATGTAATCCCTGAAAAACATACAAAGGAAGTACCAAAATCATCCCCATTTTACAGAATGGGAAAACTGAGGTGCAGAGAAATAAAATAATGGTTGAATCTAGGTGCTCAAAAGACATCATCCATAACCTCTTTCCGTGGATTTCAGATTCAGAAGGGCTTTCCCTAAGATGGCAGGCTCAAACTTAACCGAGTTAGTACTCTCCACAGCAAAAGCATCTCTCTCTCTCTCTATTGTGTGGCTAGAGATCTGAAACATGGCCACCAAGGACTAAGTTGGTGAGGTAACTCCATGTGGATTTCACATACTGAAAGGAGAGGAAGGCTAGCTCCATCAAGGTTTTATTGCCAGGATAAAGGAAAGTGCATACTCTAGGATGGCCAAAATTAAGTGATGTTCCCCAACATGCTTACTTTGCTGACTAGAGCAGAGACTGTGGAGAGGAAGAGGGTAGGAAAGGAAACCAATGAAGCCAGTTTGGATTAGAAGGAGCCTTGAGTTCATTCCTTCATTCCCTAAGCGTTTATTAACAAGCCTATTGCTAGGCCTTAGAGGTAAATGCCAAGAATGGTGCCCTGGAGCCAGCTCACACTGCCTTGCAAGAGCCAATTGTTAACATTTCAGGCATTTTGCAAAATGGTTGTTAAGAACAGCTATTTCAAAAATCAAATGATCTAAGTTTTATATTAAAAACAAAAGTTGTAAATAGGTACCACCACTACGTAACTGTGTTAACCATGGTTTACTATTTTCTACATTATGTATTATGAATATGTGTCTATTGTAAATGTGTGGGGTACATGCTACGTAATGCACGCTACGCTACATCTCTTTCACACTCTGCAGTCGCTGAGATCATTTGGTGGCTTGAAATTAGCCAGGCTGAGAATTACGTATACCAGGGAAATGTGCAAACTTTATGGCTCAGGCTTGATTTATTTTTCTGTGCACCATCTAGACTTAATAAACTGACGGAGAAAGTGTTCACAATGCAAACACATGTATGACATTGTAAATAGCGCACAATATTAAACAAATATTCCTCTGGTATTTGTAAACTTCTGATTCAACAAAGATGACTCACATCTTTGATGAACAAGTGAAGTTTCAGTGTTTCCCCTTTATCTTACGTGTTAAAAGAAAATATCAAGTCAGGTTGGAACTACACTCGCTCATCAGTTGCAAAAGATAGAAGTTTAGTAAGAATGAGTGAAAGCATTGTGTAGGAATCCGTTGTCTTTAGGCAATTTACAATATTTTTATTATTCGTAAAGAGTGTGCTACATAGTTGCTATATCAGTAAAATTTATAATAAACTCATGTGTGAATGTGCATGCATATGTTTCCTGCCCCTTTGTCTCCAGAGCTCTGGTTATTAAACATTGACCAGGGTACTACTGGGTATAAGAGTGACAATGTAGTATTATATCCGGCTAATGACTTTATTCTATTTGCAGTGGGAGCCATCAGGAAGGTTTTTGAGCAGACACATGGAACGATAAGATGTACATTTTATAAAGCTCACTCTGGCAGTGATCTGGAGGACAGATTGGGGGAGGGGAGATAAAATGGTTAGGGAGGTCTCTTAGAAAGTCTATTCAAATTCAAATGCAATTAATAGTATCCTTCAGCTAAGTGTGAGACATTATGCTAGGTAATTTCATATGCTATTTCTTTGACTCCATATACCAGCTCTGTGGAGGTAGATAAGATCATGACAAAGGGAATGAGGCTAGACGGAACGGTGGAGATTTAGGAAGGTAATATAATGACTCGGCATTGCCAACTATGGCATCTGTATGTAACTGGCTATCTACAACTCATCCCTTTGGTGAGGGGTAGCACCACTATCTTTTGCAGAATCCTCTCTCCCATTGTATATACCTGCCGTCACCACCCAAGGAGTCACCATGGCACCCAAACTGAGCCCAACATCTTCTTGTGTAAAAATTAAAGGATGGGGAAATGGGTTGAGGACGTTCATGCCAGAGCTGGTGCTGAGCTAGATAGTTAGCTCTGCCTGTATCCAGAGCAGCTGTTTTCTGTCCTGTTTCTAAACCTAGTTTCTAGCCTCCAATAAATTCTCTTTTGCAACCTAAACCACCCACCAATGCAGTGGGTAACTAGAAGAGAGGGTACGGGGAGGTAAAGGACCGGGTGATGTTAAAGGTGATGTCTTAATGGTTAAGAAGACAATAAATAGTTCTAATTTTATAATGCCAGGGACAAAGCGGCCACAATTTGCTCCGTGGGTCTCTTTTTCTCTGGAGAACAATCTCCTTTTTAACACTTGTGTACGGTGGATTTCCTGAGCTCACATGAAAGAGAACCTCCGCTCCTTTATTTCTATCAATTTCCCCACCAGCTGCACTGAGGTGCATATTAATGATGGCTTGGCAGACCCCCACCTGTGAGGCTCAGGAGCATGAAAGACACACCTATGCGTGTGTGATCTGCGCTATCAAAGGCCACAGGAACATCAGTGAGAAGGAAAATTGACACAGCGACAGAATCCGCCCCTTATCAAACAGAAGGTCTTGACAAATCCTCATTAGAGAGGTCTCTGTGCTTTGGCCTGATGGAAATGTCTCAGTCTGCAAGGATCCCAAAGCAAAGGTCAAAGTGGCCTTGCAATTGGGTCTTCTAGCTTCTCTTTCTGTGGATGGGATAAAGGGAGACCTTAAAATCAGCCAGGACTAGACCCTGGGCTAGCAGGAGTGCTTAATCAGCTGCCCTAGGTCCCAGACAAGACAATTCTGACTGTTGCCAAGGAGGTATTAATGACAGATACCGTAAAAGGCAGTGACCTCCTATCTCTCAACTTCTCTGTTAAACCCCTAGTTGGCAACACATCAAGGAGGCAGGTTGTCACACTGATCACATCTGGCTGCATCTACAGCAAAGATCAAAATGACAGACCTGCAAGTCCGAGAGAAGCCCACTCGCCAGTTTCATCTTAGCAGCCCACTGCCTGGCACCTGGAGGAGGCCCAGCAAGGGCCCCTGGGTAAAGGGTGAGCAGGGGAGCAAGGGAGGGATCTGCTCCCCCCTGGAGCTTTGGAGGAAATCTTTCTCATCACTGCAGCTCCTGGGGCTTTGGTCTGGATGGGAAGAATTTCCTCCTGTTTCCCTTCTGCCTCTCTACTCCCAGCATCCTGGGAAAGATTCAGGTTCTTATGGATGCAGAGGGAGATCTGGGACCCTTTGGACAACTCTAAGCATTCACCCCAGGACCACTGGGTGATTTGGGGTTCCAAGTCTTCTTATCTGCCTGCATTACACTTGCCTTATGTGTTTCAGAAGATGATGAAACAATGTGGCCATCACCGTCTGTGAACCAATGTGTAGGTGCCATGTATAGGTTACTCGCCATCATGGCTCTCCAAACAGAGCCGCACTAGCCCTTAGATTCCATAAGGAAAGGGACCATGTCTTACTTTTGAACTCAAAGCTTGACTCAGCGAGGGACAATAAAAAGTAAGAGGTTAAAAAGAAGTCACAAGAGTCTGTGTCCAGCGGGGAAAGGAAGCTAAGGGTAGGAGAGTTCTAGCCTGAACCCCTGCATTAGCTGTTCCAGCTTTGCCTTTAACAGAAGCCCTTCAGGCTTTATTCTTTTCATTTGTTGAAAGGAATAATAATCCAGATTATTCTAAGGCTCTTGCACAATAGTAATCTTCTACATGTTAGGCTGAAAAGAACTATGTCTGCCACTGTCTCCCTGTATGACAGACTGTATCTCTTAAAACACAGATTCCCTAAATAGGGTTGTATGCCTTCCCCTCTTGACAACCACCTTTCATGTTACCATTATAAATGTCCTCTGACATTTTCAAAGTCCACAAAGCAATAGCTTGATGCCAGAGATAAGAGGGCAAAAGAACCCACCCTGCAAGGCCCACGTCACTGTTGTGCACTGATGGCCGCCCCAGCCACCTTGGCTGGGGATACAGTCTCTCAGTTAAGCCATTTCCTGGAGTGAAAGCCAGAATTTCTCCACAGATCCAATCATTCAAAGCTGCCCTCTCTGCCCTTTCAAATTTAATTTGTTTCAAATCTTGTAGGAGCCACAAAATTATTTCAGGATTGGAGTCAAGTGAAAACAGGTGTGCCACTCTTTTATCCAGCCCCTCCTCTTCAAAGGGGCCTGATTAGACGCCAGATTAATCGGGCTGGCCAATGAGAAGGGGAGCCCCATGGCTCTCCTGGACACCAGTCACCAGGATGCTGACCCACATACCTGAAGATCCCAGGGACATTACCCCTCACCTAACTGACCTTGTCATGCCCCATCCAAGTGCCCATGCAAGGACAGGGCCTGACTATGGCATCATTTACCCTGTGCCAATATCCTTCTCTGCCCCTGTGCAGGCCATTCTGGCCTTAAAAGCCAAGGCCCAGTGGTCCTGTCTTCCAAGATAAACCAGAGTTCTGTCCTTGGCTATCTCAGCATTTGCCTTGGCAGTTCCATTGAGGCTGGCCTTCCTGATGTGTCAACATTTAGGGGCCTATGCACGGAAAACATTCACAGAGTTTAAAATGAAATAGAAAAGTCTTATTCAAATAGGAAAATTAAGAGTTCAGCAAAAAGTCAAGCCAAACTAAAAAATTATTCTAAGTGTGCAGTCCACAGAAGGAGAGCTGTTAGTACTCAATGCGAATGGAGAATTTGCCCCATTTCCTGCTGTGGAGGCCTGCAGGGCTCAAACTTGGGATGGCTTCTCTCTTCTAGCCACACAAAAATTTGTTGTTCCCATTTCTTCTCATGACTTTAAATACCATCTTGATGCCTGCAACCTCTCTCTTAAGCTTCAGACTTGCATATCAATTACGAACTTGATATCTCTCCTTAGCATCTGAAATCTTTAAAACCCCTCCAGCCTAAATCTCACTTCCCCCGCCCCCATCTTCTCTAGCAGTGCTTTCTTTTATTCAGTCTCAAACCCTTGGAGTCATCCTGGCCTTTGCCTCCTTTCTTTCCACCCCTCACATCCCATTTCTTAGGACAACACATCTGTTACACCTTCAAAACATATCTCACCATTTGCACTTATTACCATTTGCATTTCTACCCAGGGCCAAGTCACTTCAATATTCTGTCTAAAAATTGCAGTTGGGCTGGTCACCCTACTTCCAGCCTCTATCCTCACCCTGGTTGCAGAAAGAAATGAAAATAATTCTTTTAAAGTTTTTTTTTAGGTTGTATCACCATCTAGTCAACATCCTCCAATGGCTTCCCATCTCATTAGTGGTAAAAGCCAGTCATCACAATGGCCTTGAAGACCCTCCAATGTCAGGTCCCTGTCCCACTTTCCACTCCTTAATCTTTGACTTCATCCTCTGCCCCTCCTCCCCTTGCTCACTCTGTTCAGCCATGTGGGCCTCCTTGATGGGTCTCAGCGGCACTCAACAACTGTGCTCCTACCTCATGGCTTAGCTACTGCTGTTCCCTCTGTGTGGGATACTCTTCCTGTTCCCCATGTTATCTCTAGTTTGCTTCCTTAATTCATTTAGTTCTTTTTCAAGCATCATCTTCACAGAGACTTCTCCCACCATTCAACACAAAACAGTAAGGGCCATACCTCCTGTATTCCCTTGCCTCAAAACTCTTACTATATCATTCATCCTGCTATATATATTTTTTATATATATACCTGTTATATATATATATATATTTTTTTTTCCAGAGTCTCACTCTGTCACCCAGGCTATGGTACAGTAGTGTCATCATATCTTGCTCTAACCTGAAACTCCTGATTTCAAGCAATCCTCCTGCTTCAGCCTTCAGAATAGTTGGGACTATAGGCATGCATCGCATCACCATGGCTGGATAATTTTTAAATTTTTTGTAGAGAAGGGGTTCTCTGGGTCTCACTATGTTGCTCAGGATGGTCTGGAA
>CAUYQV010101849.1:0-20229 GCA_963574575.1 Galagoides demidoff
CCATGGCATCACAGCTCACAGCAACCTCCAACTCCTGGGCCCAAGCGAGTCTCCTGCCTCCGCCTCCCAAGTAGCTGGGACCACAGGCACCTGCCACAACGCCCAGCCATTTTTTGGTTGCAGCCATCATTGTTGTTTGGCCGCCTGGGCTGGGGATTCAAACCTGCCACCTTAGGTGTACGTGGCTGGCGCCTTAGCCGATTGAGCCACAGGCGCCAAGCCTGTTATGCAGATTATTTAACCTACTTAACAGAAGAAATAAAAGCAATGTCTGGGTTTACAAATGAGCCTCATCCAGTTTATAGCATTAAAGTGTCAGGAGTCAAGGATACAGAATTTTAGGAAGAAAGGAAAGAAGACCCTAATATCTATTATACTTTTATGTTCCAGACACTTCCATATATATATTAGCTCATTTATTCTTATATCAATTCCCTATATCAGTTGTTTTGATTTTAATTTTTTTTTTTGAGACAGTCTCAAGCTGTCACCCTGGGTAGAGTTCTGTGGTGTCACAGCTCACAGCAACTTCAAACTCTTGGGCTTAAGTGATTCTCTTGCCTCAGCCTCCCAAGTAGCTGGGATTACAGGTGCCCACCAGAATGCCCAGCTATTTTTTGGTTGTACTTGTCATTGTCGTTTGGCAGGTCCAAGCTGGATTTGAACCGCCAGCTCTGGTGCATGTGGCTGGCACCCTAGCTATGTGAACTACAGGCGCTAAGCCTTGATTTTAATTTTTAATTGTAATAAAATACAGGCAAGACAAAACTTATCAAATACAAAACATACCAACTTAACCATTTTCACCTGTAAGTTTAGTAAAGTATATTCAAATTGTAGTCTCCAGAACTCTTCAATTTGTAAAAATGAAACAATTTACTTTTTTTTTTTGAGACACAGTCTTACTATGTTGCCCTCAGTAGAGTGCTGTAGCATCACAGCTCACAGCAACCTCAAACTCTTGGGCTTAAGCAATTCTCCTGCTGCAGTCTCTCAAGCAGCTGGGACCACAGGTGTCTGCCACAACATCCGGCCATTTTTTGTAGTTGTCATTGTTGTTTGGCAGGCCCAGGCTGGATTCGAACCCACCAGCTCTGGTGTACGTGGCTGGTGCCTTAGCCGCCGAACTACAGGCGCCAAGCGTACTTTCTTTTTTTGTGAGGCAGAGTCTTATTCTGTCACCCAGGCTAGAGCACTATGGTGTCATCCTAGCTCACAGCACCCTCAAACTTCTGGCCTCAAGCAATCCTCCTGCCTCAGCCTCCCAAGGAGCTGGGACTACAAGCACCTGCCACAATGCCTAGCTAATTTTTCTATTTTTAGTCAAGATGGAATCTCACTCTTGTTTAGGCTAGTCTCCAACTCCTGAGCTCAAGAGATTCTCTTGCCTCAGTCTCACAGAGTGCTAGGATTACAGGTGTGAGCCACTGTGCCTGGTCTGAAACAATTTACATTTTAAACAAGTCCCCATCTGTCTCCCTAGACACTATGAGTTCAGTCACATAGGTCCCTCACCCAGGAGCAATCATACAATAGTTACCTTTTTGAGACTGGTTTATTTCATTTAATATAATGTCCTCAAAGTTAATTCATGTCATCTGTTAGAATTACCTTCCTTTTATGGCTGAATAATATCCCACTCGTATGTGACATTTTTATCTCATCCGTTGGGGGAGACTTGGGTGGTGCTGTGAACATGGCTGTGCACACATCTGTTTGAATCCCTGATTTCAATTTTTTTGTATATCCCCAGAGATGCTAGGTAATATGGTGATTCTATGTTGCATTTCATTACAAAGCAGGAACAAACTAAAGAGAATAAGGGACTTGTCCAAGGTCAACACAAGAAACTGGCAGAGTCTGCATTTAACTATTTGAAGCCAGCTAAACTTACATGTTTTCTTTCTCCCATGAGCAGCCATTTGGATGAAAACTACCTCATCAAAGGGTGTGCAGGAACAAATGGGACGTCCTCTCTCCCCTCACCCAGGTCACATGGCACACAGGACCACACCTTCTGGGGGTGGGGGTGGGCGGAGCCTGCCGGGTGTGCAGAGGGTTCGTCCCCAGGGCTACCCGGTCAGCTCCTCAGGGCGCGGTCCCCAGGGAGTGGGGAAGGTGCCGGTGCCATCCTGCTCTGCCAGCCTGACCAGGCGGTGGGGAGAGGGGGTCCAAGCGGCGGATTCTGCTGGCCTTGGGTCTCAGCGCCCCAGGCCCTGGGTAATCCAGGCCATCTGGAAGGGCTGCTCTGAATTAGGGCTGTGGTTGAAGAGGGGCCGACTGACACCTGGAGCCAGGGCTCAGCTTCCTGTTTGGGCGCCCAGGGTGGGTCATGTGCGTGGGCTCAGCCTTGCTTTGACCTCCGAAGGTCGATGCGCCCCGAGAGGGGAAGCTGTTCCTGCCCCACCACGCACCTTTCCAGGCCTCTGGGAGGGCTGGCCTGTTGGGGGTGGGGCAGGGAGCGTCAAGTCACAGAGCCCGGGCAGATAGGGTGGGAGGACCGGCCAGCAGCCCACCAGGCTCCCTAGGCAGCAGCCACACAGGACAGCTAACTCAGTTTAGGTTTCCTAGTAGCAGCAAGTCCAAGGGAAATTTTAACCCCCTTTACTAAGGAGTGAATCTATTTCATGATGTCAAAATCCATAAGTTTTATTGGGGCTAGAGGATCCCTGGGAGAACCCCGGGAAAGCTCTGCTCCCAGCTATGGCCTGCCCCACAAGGGCCAGTGCTCAGAGAGCTGTGACTTCAACCCTGTCTCCTGTTCAGATCCAGAGGAAGTACCGTGTTTCCCCCCAAATAAGGCACTGTCTTATATTTATTTTTTCTCAAGAATATACCCTAGGGCTTATTTTAAGAGGATGTCTTATTTTTATTAAGTATAATACAATAGTCTATATTTATTCAAATACTTCTAGAACCTGACAGGGGGAGCTGACCTTGTTGGTGGGGCTGGTGCTAGTGATGGGTGCACTCCTTTCCCCTAGCTCTTCGCAAGTGCGCAATAGGATGCCTGTGGCCACGGTTACCACATGTGCACCCATGCAAGTGCTAACTTCTCAGAGAAAGGAGCTGTGGCAGATAAAAGGTATTCCAGCCTTCCTTACAGCTCTGCGCTGGTGTGGCTATGTAGATATGCATAGCCACGCCCATCACTAGGTCTTATTATGGGGTAGGGTTTATGTTTAACAAATGCATAGAAATCCTGCTAGGGCTTATTTTTTGGGTAGGTCTTATTTTCGGGGAAACATGGTAGATGCTGTGTGGTGTTCTCCCTCCCTCCCACTGGGGGTGGCTTGGGACATCTCCCAGGTCTGGGCACTGGACTTTTTATTCTAAACTAAGTTTATAGTTAGTCAACACTTCACTGGCTGCCCAGACTCTGCCCTGGGTCCTTGACCAGCACCACGGAGTCCAGTTTCCCAACTTATCTATTATAGTAACCTTGGAAGTGAATAAACAACCTCTGGATGTTGCCCATAGACTCATTCAGCCCTGTTAAGGCCTGACCAGCAGACCCCCTGCATGAAATAGCTGTTCAGGTGAACCGTGGCAGGTAACATGCACCTGGGCAAGGTGGAGCTGGTGGTGGTGGTGACTATGGTGGTAGCCATAACATCCTGGCCCTGCATACACAGAGAGCTTCTGGACTCCCCAGATAAGGGCAGGACAACAACAGCTGCCTTCGCAGCTGGGACGTGAGGGTGGGAGGTAGAGTCAGCCTGGCCCAGCGTCAGAGGGCAGAGCAGGGTAGAAGGCTGCAGAGCAGAGCTGCCCCCGACACCAGGTCCCTACTGGGTGGCATTTCCCAACCTGGCCTCAGCCCTAGTAGGGTCCTCTCTTTGGGCCTTGCCTGACAAGCTCTTGTCTTCTGTGTGTGGCTTTGGTTTGTCAGTGTCTGCAGTTTCTGTAGATACAGTTTGTCCTTGGCATGTGACACCTTGATGTCCCAGGTAAGTGGGTCTCCCAGAGCTGGACAGGATCAAAGCCAGTTCCACAGATGCTGCAGAATGGCAAGAGGGAGGAGCCCCCGAGGGCCAATGTCCCCCTGGATCTGGGAGCCTGTCGGATATGGGCCCTGTCCTGCCCACTTCAAGGACCAGGTGCTGCAAGGGCCTTCTTGGGCCCTCTTATCTGGAAGAGTCTGAGGCAGGAGGAGAAAGGGGTGGAGACAGTTCCCTGACCTCTTGCCCCAGAGGTCACCAAATAGTGAAAAACAGTTGGGACCCCAGACTTGGCTCACTCACCTCTTTACCCCAACTTCAGCTGCCTGTGTGCACAGGTATGCCAGAAGCTGAGGGGACAGTCCAGCCGGGGCTGGTGGGTGCTTCTCCCTAGAGGTTCCTGGCTTCACAGTGGACCTGGGGACCAGGGCTCAGTTTTGGCTGCCACTTACCCAGCAGGGGACTTGCATGAAGCCCATATGCCTGGGTCCTACTTAGGTGTCCTTGAAGAGCAGCTGAGACAATGGTGCATAGGGATTTGCTCTACCCCAACCCATGACTCAGGATGCAGCCGCTGTCACAGCCCCCAGCCGGCTGCAGCTGGGGGGGCTTGTGGGCCTCCACCCAGGCGGTCACTGATGCCCTTTGTGTATAGGCTTTCCCATGGACAGCAAGACCTAGAACAGAGCTGTACTCCCCCGGGGGGAGCAGTGCAGAGGCACTGGGCACCAGGCAGCCTGTTTTGCTGTGCTTGGCGGCCCCTGACAAGGTACACGTGGGGCTCCGCTGCAGCGGGTACGCTCCTCCTGCTGCTCAGCTGCTTCCTCTGCAGCTTCCCAGGCAGGACCGGCTGTGTCCAGGAGAAAACCTAGGCTGGGGAGGGAAACCCTAAAGAACGTTGGGTGGTCATGAATGGGTGCAAGCAGGTACAGCCTGGCTGGACTGTCCAGGGTTGAGTTTGGAGCACGCCCTCCCTGCCATACCCAGCAGGGGGCAGACAAATACTATTGTAATTGAGAAAAAGCAATAAATACTTTGGGACTTGCATTTTATTCATTGATTTATCTATTTTCACAGTTTTGGTTTTTTTTTTTGCTGTGGTTGGGTTTGAACCTGCCACCTCCAGTATGTGGGGACAGCGCTACTCCTTTGGGCCACAGGCGCTGCCCTATTTATATATTTTTTTAATTCTTTGCATTTTATTTAAATATGTGTGCTGGCACATAGTTGGAGCTTCATAGATGCTTTTGAAGAAATGAAGTCTGTGCATTACTTCCTATTTCAAAAAGAAGAGAGGTAACCGAACCAATTTCTGATGAATTAGTTTATTATTCCATTTATTTGTTTATTTTTATTTCAGGTTAATGTGGGGGTAAAAACAACCAAGTCACAATATTTGAATTTGTTAGGTAGAGTTCCTCTTGTAGTTAGTTATGTCCTGCACCCAAAAGGTGCACCATGCACCCTACATTGTGCCCATTCAGTGGGAGCATTGCAAACTCCCCTCCTCTCTCCCCCTTTCCTGTTCCTCCTCCCCCCAACTTTAAATGAAATGAGTTTTCCTTCTATGTGGGCGTGAATTAGATCATCTACTGGATTCATATTAGAATTGAGTACATTAGCTATTGTCCATTCTTTTTTTTTTTTTTTTGAGACAGAGCTTCAAGCCTGTTGCCCTGGGTAGAGTGCTGTGCCATCACAGCTCATAGCAACCTCCAACTCCTGGGCTCAAGCTATTCTCTTGCCTCTGCCTCCCAAGTAGCTGGGACTACAGGTGCCTGCCACAACACCCAGCTATTTTTTGGTTGCAGCCATCATTGTTGTTTGGCAGGGCAAGGCTGGATTTGAACCCGCCAGCTCAGGTGTATGTGGCTGGCGCCTTAGCCACTTGAGCCACAGGTGCCGAGCCATGTTTGTCCATTCTTGTGATACTTTACTAAAAAGAATATGTTTCAACTCCATCCAGGTTAATACAAAAGATGTGTTTTTTATGGCTGCATAGTACTCCATGGTATACATATACCACAGTTTGTTAATCCATTCCTAATGGGCTTTAGGTTGTTTCCATGTCTTGGTGATTTGTTTGCCCAAACATGAACAGGCAAAAATTGAGCTGCAATAAACAAACTAGTGCACATGTTCTTATGATAAAATGATTTTTTTTTCTTCTGGGTATTGGGATTGTGGGATCAAATGAGAGATCTAATTTAAGTTCTTTGAGGATTCTCCATTATTTTTCAGTTTAGAAATGTCCTCTCATGGGGATGCTTTTAATGTACATTTCATTTGGTTATTTCTCCATGAGATATAACTTTTTCTTTTTTAACTTTATGAACTACATGTGACTCTAAGTTTCCTAGTCATAAAACCCAGGTGGTTGGGTCCTTGGGCTCCACCTCATGGCACCTGCTTAGCATCTGGCTGAGATCTGCAGGTGCTGGGAAAGCCTCACCTCCAATCTGGGGGCTTAGGAAGCCCAGAAGGCACAGCTGACAGGGCCCTGCCTACCCTGGACTCCTGCCTCGGCGGCTGCAGAGCTCTCCTCAGCAAGTTGGCTCAGGACTAGGTGCTGATTTTCACCCAGAATTTCTGGTAGACACCCATTTGCTGAGTCTGGGGGAAGCTGGAATTAGGCTCTTCTGAACTCTGGCTTTTTGCTTTCCACCCTATCTTCTGTGGAGGGGCCCTGGCCCGAGGTGACTTCCTCCCAGGGCAGGGCATTAGGATGGAAGAGGAATTTTGATGGCAATTGGTGCAAATTTAATTTTTAAAGAATAGCATGTTTTTTTTTTTTTGTGCTCCTCGCCTCCCTTTATTTTTTCCATAGCATGTTCTGATTTGAAAATGTTTATTGGAGAAAACATGAAAAGCATGGGGCAGAAAAATTTCAAATCACCTATAATTCTACCATCCAAAGAGAATGTATGTTATTCTATCTTTCCAGGATCTCCAGATTGAAATGGCTTAATGTATGTATATTACGCTATTCTCAGCTTTTTGCTTTCAAATATATCTTTAGTCTCTTGATACAATTAAATACCCTTCTACAACATCAATTCCAAAGGCTACCTAGCACCCATAGTTGTGCCATAATTTAGTAAGCAGTTCCTATTTAAAATATTCACTATTATAAACAAGATATGTGATATACATTCTTATAGAAAGATCTTTGTGATCATCTATAATGATTCACTGTGAAAGCAGGGCTGCCCGGTGGCTTTTGATACATGTTTTTAGATTGTACCAACTTTTACCCCCACTAGCAAAAACCTCATTAGTATAGAGTATTGTTATTAAACATTTTTTCTAATTAGAAATACATTTTTTAACATGCATTTTTTTTTTGAGACAGTCTCACTTGTAACCCTCGGTAGAGTGCCATGGTATCACATGGCTCACATCAACCTCCAATTCCTGAACCTAGACGATTCCCTCGTCCAGCCTCCCAAGTAGCTGGGTCTACAGGTGCCCACCACAATGCCCAGCTATTTTTTTGTTGCAGTTTGGCCAGGGCCGGGTTTGATCCCACTACCCTGGGATCAGGGGGGCTGGTGCCCTACCCACTGAACCACAGGCGCCATCCCCTTGGCTATTATTTTTTTAGAGGTGGGGTCTCAATCTTGCCCAGGCTGGTCTCAATCCTGTGAGCTCAGGGCAATCCACCTGCCTTGGCCTCCCAGGTGTTTAGCAACACAGAGCCCCTTTGCTCCAGGCCTTTCCTCACTTGGAGAGAAACACCTGTACAATTATTATCAACTCATAAAAAACCTATTGATAGAAATATTTATGGAGGATTTTTCCAAAGGACTCTGCACTCCCTCCATCTGGATCACTAAATACACTAGGATTTACTTTTGAATCAAGCCGGACATTCAAAAAGCACCATGCAGGGGCCGCGTGTTATCAGCTCAGCAGAGGCTTTGCTGGGCTGCGTCCTGGCATCGTGTCCATAGCTTTATCAAGGAACGTGAAACAGAACTACTTTATGGAATTCTTTATTTCTTTTCTCAAACGATATTAAGGAGACTATTTATATTTTTTCTCTAATGTCTGGGTGAGGTCATACCTGAGAAATTCTTATTGCAGGCTTGGTGCCTGTGGCTCAATCGGCTAAGGCGCCAGCCACGTACACCTAAGGTGGCGGGTTCAAATCCCCAGCCCGGCCCGCCAAACAACAATGATGGCTGCAACCAAAAAATGGCTGGGCGTTCTGGCAGGCGCCTGTGGTCCCAGCTACTTGGGAGGTGGAGGCAGGAGACTCGCTTGAGGCCAGGAGTTGGAGGTTGCTATGAGCTGTGATGTCATGGTACTCTACCCAGGGGGATAGCTTGAGGCTCCATCTCAAAAAAAAAAAAGAAATTCTTATTGCAGTTAAAGACTGGGAATAGCCTTGCATTTCTTCAGAAATCAAGTATGCCTCCTGTGTGATGGGCAGGCCTTCTGTTTCCTTGGCTACTGAGAAACCCAGAGGCGGATTTACAGACAGTAGTTGTATGGAGCCCCATGGCCTGTGTGTCTGTGCCCATCATCCTTCCTCCTGGCTATTCTGTTTTTAATTTATGTTTTTCATGGTCATTATTTTTATGTATTGTACACCTTTGAGACATAATTTACATTATCATAAAATTCACATGTAAAGAAGGGTACAGGTCAATCATCTTAGAGTTATATAACCACCAGTACAATCTAATTTTAGAATACTTTGTAAAAGGTAAAATAGCTTCCACCATCCCTTACTTAATGCTCTATCTAGAGGTCAGTCAGTCACATCACCTGGTCCTCCCCCTAGTTCTGAAGGCCATCACGGTCTGGGCTGAAGAAAATAAACACCAGCTACAACAGCTTGGGAAAGACACAGACACTGAGGCCTAGAGGTCAGGGGGCTGGATGGTGGACAGCTGAAGACAGTGACTTGGGGGAGGGTGTAAGAACTCTGAAACTCTGTCAAGGGCAGGCTTTAGAATGATCTCTTTGTCTTCCTGGGATTCTAAATCTTGGTAATAAAGGGCAACTTTAACCCACACGAGTGTTTGGCTCCTGCTCCTAGTTTCAATGCCCTAGTTATATGTCCATCATCTCCCCGACTTCCTGGAGCCTGTTTTACAGTCAATCCCTGCTCCTGCCTCCTGGGCACTGAACTGCAGTCTGCGGGAACATTTCCCACAAGCGGAATCACACCACATGCAGTGGTGGGGTCCTGCTTCTCTCACTGAGCGCACTGTCGGGCACCAGCCATTCCTTCCTCTCCAGCACCGAATAACGTGCCTCCATCAGGAGTGTCATTACACATTATCCAGGTGTAATATGGACACAGCACATTTGTCCATTCCTCAGCTGATGCATGTCTGGGACATTCATGCAGAAGCCTCTGTGTGGGCTTATGCTTTCCTTTCTTTCCGTAGAGTCCTAAGAGTTGAATTGTTGGGACAAGTTTGACCTTTTAAGAATCTGCTGCTCTTTTTCACAGTGGTTGTACAATTTTACATTCCTAACAGCAAAATATGATGGTTCCAGTTTCTTTACCTCCTTGCCAATTCTTGGCATTATCTTTTTAAAATAAAATTAATAGACTTCATTTCTAAGAGCAGTTTTACCTTTACAGAAAAATTGAGCAAAAAAATTACAGTCACCATGTCCCTCTCCCTGCCCCCTCGTGGTGCCTGTGTTGGTGTGGTGCTCTGCTCCCTCAGGAGGCCACATCCACCCATTAACTAGTCTGTAATTTATACTAGGGCTCACTGTTGTGTTTTCCTATAATGACATTGCATCATATGGAATAGTTCCACTGCCCTGAAAACCCTCTGTGCCCCACCCATTCATTTCTTCCCTCTCCCGTGTCTACCCACCTCCCAAACCTCAGTAACCGTCATCTATTTATTTATTTTTCTTTTTGAGACAGAGTCTCACTCTGTTGCCCTGGGTGGAGTGCCATGGTGTCATAGCTCACAGCAACCTCAAACTTTTAGGCTCAAGCAATCCTCTTGCTTCAGCCTCCCAAGGAGCATGGACTACAGGTGCCTGCCACAACGCCTGGCTAGTTTTTCTGTTTTTAGTAGAGATGGGCCTTGCTCTTGCTCAGGCTGGTCTTAAATTCCTGAGCTCAAGCAATCCGGCCTCTGCCTCCCAAAGTGCTAGGATCATAGGTATGAGCCACTTTGCCTGGCTAGCAATCACTATTCTTAGAAGTTTCTGTAGTTTCACCTTTTCCAGAATGTCATGAATTGGAATCATACAGGGTGTGGGCTTGTAGACTGGATTCTTTTTGACCATTAGTCTCTGCACAGTAGGGAGGAAGTAACCGGCTCAACGATTATTTCTATATGAGACTAAGAAACTGTTAATCACTACCAAATTTATATGATAGGCTTTAATGACTGTGATAAAGTATGTTTTTTATTTTATAAGGAATATCCATTGGAAGCTATAAAAGAAAGCATCAAATTCTAATTGTAGTTCATTTTCTCTTGAAATGGAAACATTCACTTTTGAGTCTTTCTGTCATGTAATTATAAGAATCCAGTGTTTGATTTCCTTTGAAGTTCTGTTCTATCAACAGCCCCTTTAAAAGACCTACTTCAAGGCTCAGCGCCTGTGGCTCAATCGGCTAAGGTGCCAGCCACATACACGTAAGGTGGCGGGTTCGAATCCCCAGCCCGGGCCCGCCAAACAACAACGATGACTGCAACCAAAAAATGGCCGGGCATTGTGGCGGGCGCCTGTGGTCCCAGCTACTTGGGGGGTGGAGGCAGGAGACTCGCTTGAGCCCAGGAGTTAGAGGTTGCTATGAGCTATGATGCCATAGCACTCTACCCAGGGGGACAGCTTGAGGCTCCGTCTCAAAAAAAAAAAAAAAAAGACCTACTTCAAGTTAAGCCGGTGAAGTCCCATGCGGGGAACTCACCATTCTGATAGGCTTTGTTTTGGTGCTGTCATCCTGTGATCCTGAGATGAAAAAAAAAAAAAAAAATCAGCAGAAACTTAGGGCTATGACTACCCGAAAGGACACTATCTCGTTTATATCTGAATTGTGTTGATAAATGGGTATTCTCAACTTGTTTGATATGCTCTTAATTTATATTTATTGAAGGACTGTTAGCTTAGTGCCACACAATTTTTTATCTTACTAACGCTAATTCCAGATACGAAATTTGTAAATTCATATCTTAAAAAAAATGTTTCAAGGATAGAGTTGGGGGCTTCAGAGCTGCTGCCATCATGGCCGGTCAGTTGTGGGGGATCCAGAAGTTGCAGCAGGAGGCCCAGGAAGCTCAGGCTGAAATTGAACAATACCGCCAGCAGAGGGAGAAGTTCAAAGCCAAAGAAGCTGCGGCACTGGGACCTCATGGCAGGTGCAGCAGTGAAGTGGAGAAGGTGGCCCAGGAGAAGATGGCCACCCTCCAGACCTACTTCTATTGGAACAGAGACAAAGTCTTGGATAACCTTGGCCTTTATCTGTGACATCTGGCCAGAAATCCATGAAAACTACCATATAAAGGGGCAAGAGAAGGAGAAAGAAGTGCCTATTCCATGAACTGGTATTTTAGATGCCCTCATGGAGTAAGAAACTTTAGCAAAGCTGGAGTCCACTGGGTGGGCTTATGAAAAGCATTAAATTATTTCTGTATGTTATACTGTAGTAGATCCCTTCACTTTTTGGAGAGCAAATCTAGCTTTTAGAACTCATGTAAAGATTTCATCTTTTTACCTCATATTTCTTAGAAATTTAATAGTTATATGTTATCTGTTTTCCTGTCTCAGTTACCATATACACGAGTATTGACTTTAAGTGCTAGTAAAAACACAAAAAACCAAACAAAAATAAAAACCCCAATTCTTTGAAGAAAGAAAGGGATTAAGTGATATTTTCCCCTAATGCTTTCTTGAAGGTCAGGGGCTTTATCTATGAACAAGTAATAAGTAGTTATTTGTAACCTGTGTGAAGCAGCTAGCCTGAAAATAGTCCATTCTTTGCTATTAGAATAGTAGATACTAATGTAATTGTCAGGGCTGCTTTTAGTTTGTTATTCAAAATTACTAGAAGGAAGTCAAGAACTTGTTACATGCTATTGCTTGGTGTACTGATAAGCATTTAAAAGTAAAGACTTTCTCATTAAAAAAAAAAGAATAGAGACAGGGTCTCACTGTGTTGCCTCTGGTTGGTCTCCCACCACCTCTGGCTTATGGGGCCGGCACCTTACCCTTCTGAGCCACAGGTGCCACCCCTAGCTGGTCTCTTAACTCCTGGGCTCAAGCAATCTTCTCACCCCAACCTCCCACTCAGCTGGGATTACAGGCACATGCCCCAGCACCTGGCTCCATATCTTAACTATAAGTTTTACTGTAAACAACACAGTAAGAGAAGCTATACACTGTTAACCAACCTTTATTTTTCCAAAATAAAACATTGAGATTAACATACAAAGAATGTGAAACAGAAAATCTTACATCATTGAGTTTTTCTCCCTTTCAAAGCTCACTAATAGCATCTTTTGAGATGGAAGGTGGTTATAGAAGACACTGTAATTAAAATTATATACAAACAAAAGATGTTTCAGGAAATGTCATACTTCATTGTTTAAATGAGATATTATTGGGGAAATCCTAAGTAGCCTTCTGGATAAATTATAATTCCTTTCCACAAATGTATCTGAGTAGAAGAAACATAAGCTATTATCATGTTTAAAACACGTACTCATTTGTATATTTTATATAAAAACCCAGCACTTACTATAGTTCAGATACATCTCATTCAATGCAAGCCTATACTACAAGTGAAGATTCTCATTTTCACAGAAAAAGTTACAATCCAGCCTTACCACTGTAAAGTAATTAAATTGTTATAGATTTCTGCTCATCCAACTTTAGAAATTGTTCAATAAAACAGTTAAAAAAGAAAGTTAGCCAGGCAGGGTGGCTTACGCCTGTAATCCTAGCATTCTGGGAGGCCAAGGTGGGTGAACTGCCTGAGCTCACAGGTTCAAGACCAGTGGGAGGTAGAGTGTGACCTTGTCTCTAAAAATAGCTGGGCGTTGTGACAGACGCCTGTAATACAGCTACTAGGGATGTTGAGGCAAGAGAATGGCTTGAGCCCAAGAGTTTGAGGTTGTTGTGAGCTATGATACTGTGGCACTCTACTGAGGGTGACAAAATAAGACTCTGTCTCCCCCCAAAATAAAGTTTAAAAAAAAAAGTAAAAAAATTTTTAAATGAGGCTGGGTGTTGTAGCTTATGTCTATAATCCTAGCACTTTGGGAGGCCAAAGTGTGAGACTCACTTAAGGCTAAGAATGGAAGACCAACGTGGGCAACAAAAGACCCAGTCTCCAAAATAAAAAGAAATTTTAAAGTTTAAACTTATCAAGACTTGTTCTGTGGTCTACCATGGGTCTGTCCTGGATGGTGCTTGTGACTTTTACTAAGGATCAGCACCGTGTTGGCAAGGTCGGCAAGTTTAGTAACTTGGCTGAAGTAAATCTGGGACTCTTGTCTCCTCCACAACATGCAGCTGCTGATCTTTCTTGCTCAGTGTTTTGGGCTTTTTTTGAGACAAGAGTCTCAGTCACCCTGGGGTAGAGTGCCAGGGAGTCACAGCTCACAGCAACCCCAAACTCTTGCACTCAAGCGATCCTCCTGTCTCAACCTCCCGATTAGCTGGGACTACAGGCACCTGCCACATCACCCAGCTTGTTTTTCTATTTTTAGTAGAGACAGGGTCTCACTCTTGCTCAGGCTGGCCTCAAACTCCTGAGCTCAGCCAATCCACCTGCCTGGGCCTCTCAGGGTGCTGGGATTATGAGTGTGAGCTGACCCTAGCCTCTTAGGTTTAAAAATGTTTGCAAAGCTTAGATGGATCCAGTATAGGTGGACACTTTGAACCACTTGTCAAAAAAAGAACTTCACTCAGTGAAGAACTGTGGCTCAGTGTGTAGGGCACTGGCCCCATATACTGAGGGTGGTGGGTTTGAACCAGCCCTAGCCAAACTGGAACAAAAAAATAGCCAGGCATTGGGGGGGGGGCGCCTGTAGTATTGGGAGGTTGAGGCAAGAGAATCACTTAAGCCCAGGAGTTGGAGGTTGCTGTGAGCTGTGACACCACAGCACTCTACAAGGGTGATAAAGTGAGACTCTGTCTCAAAAAAAAAAGAAAGAAATACCACTGATTTGTATATGTTGATTTTGTACCTTGAAACTTTACTAAATTCATTTATCAAATCTAGATGTCTTTTGGCAGAGTCTTTAGGGTTTTCGAGGCATATAATTGTATTGTAGCAAAAACAGAAAATTCGACTTCCTCTTTTACAGAGAGGGTGTGTTTTCTTTCTTTCTCTTGCCTGACTGTTTCTGGCTGGAACTTCCAGTTCTATGCTGAATTGTCAGAACCGCTATGTGACTGGTGCTGTACGCAGGAAACGGCCAGTGTGCAGACTGAAAGTACAAGTTTGCAGGAGGTGAGGCTCCCCAGAGGTGCAGGAGAGCCCCAAGCTACCTCCACAGTGGCTATTTCTTGAAACGATCTCCAACAGGTGTGAGGAGCCCCACATACAAGGACTACACGCTTCAGGATCACTACATGCTCTTTCCCCACAGGCTCGACTCCCAACCTGAACCACCACAAATGTTCAAGGTCCAACACCTGCTTACTAACAAGTGACCCATCTCATTAGAGCACTAAGTTACTTGAAGGCTTGTCCCAAGGCTGCAAAACATCTCCAGGCCAGTGAGGAGACTGTCCTGCTCCCAGCATCTCCCTCTAGAACTGGCGACTGTTCTCATGAGCATGGTGCTCATTCTCCTCCACTGAGTAGGAGTGGGGAAAGCGGGCAGCCTTGTCTTGCTCCAGTTCGCGGGGGAAGGCTTTCCATTCTTCCTCATTCAGTATGTTGGTATTGGCTATGATGAGTATCATACATGGATTTTATTATTTGGAGGTGTGTTCCTTCTTTGCCTAGTTGAAGGTTTTTATAAAGAGATGCTGAAATTTATCAAATCATTTTTGGGCATGTATTTTTTTTTTTTTTTGAGACAGAGCCTCAAGCTGTCCCCCTGGGTAGAGTGCTGTAGCATCACAGCTCACAGCAACTTCCAACTCCTGGGCTCAAGCAATTCCCCTGCCTCCGCCTCCCAAGTAGCTGGGACTACAGGTGCCCTCCACAATGGCCAGCTATTTTTTTGATTGCAGCTGTCACTGCTGTTTGGCACCCGGGCTGGATTTGAACCCACCAGCTCAGGTGGATGTGGCTGTCGCCTTAGCTGCTTGAGCCACAGGCACTGAGCCTGGGCATCTATTTAGATTATTACATGGTTTTTAATTCTGCTAATGTAATGGATCCCATTTATTGATTTGCATGCTGCACCATCCCTGGAATAAACCCACTTGATTATGGTGTATTATATTTTTGATGTGCTGTTGGATTTGGCCTGCTAGTATTTTATTGAGATTTTTACATCTATGTTCATCAGGGCTACTGGTGTCTGCAGTTTTCTCTTTTTGTTGTGGCCCTGCCTGGCTTTAGTATCAGGGTGATACTGGCTTTGCCGAATGAGCTAGTGAAGATTCCTTCCTCCTTGATTTTTTTAAAACAGTTTCAGTAGAATTGGTATTAGTTATGCCTTGTAAGTCTGGCAGAATTCGATTGTGAGTCTGTCTCATCTTTGGATTTTTTGTTCTTGTTAGATTTTTTTTTTTATTACTGATTCATTCTCATTACTCATTAGGGGTCTGCTGAGGATTTCTATTTCTTCCTGGTTCGATCTTGGGAGATTACATATTCCTAGGAATTTAACCATTACTTCCAGGTTTCCTAGTTTGTAAGCAGAGTTACTCACAGTCTCAGAAGATCTTCCGCACTTCTGTGTTGCCAGTTACCACGCCCCCTTCTGTATTTCTGACTATTTATGTGAATCATCTCTCTTGGTTATCCTCGTTACCAGTCTAACGATTTTGTTTATCTTTTTCAAAGAATTGATTTTTTAAAAATTCGTTTTGCTTTTGGTTTCAATTTCATCTAGTTCTGCTCGGATCTTTGTTACTTCTTTTCTTCTACTACTGGTTTGTTCTCTTCTAGTTTCTGAAGGGGCTACATTAGCTCATAAATTTGTGATCTTTGTATTTTCTCAGTATAGTCATTTAACCCTACAAACTTCCCTCTCAGCACTGCTTTTGCTAAATCCCAGAAGTTTTGGTATGTTGTGTCCTCCTTTTCTTTTTTTGTTTTTTTCATTTTTGAAAAGTTTATTTCACCAAGGACTAATCCTTTGTTGACCTTCAGATTTAAACTATTCTTTCATGTTTGTCTCATAAGAGAAAAACATGAAAACCACATTGCTTCTGTAGTAGTTCCTACTTTTTAAAGCACTCTTGTAGTAGCAACTGGTTCAAAATACTGCTTTGTTTCAAAACATGAAGTTTAGATGTATCTTCACTGATGATGGGAACATTTTCATTTTGTTCCTGAGATGTCAGGTCACTTTCACTGTCAGACAGTGTACCCAGGAAGAGTGTCGTTTTCATAGGTTGGAAAATAATACTCAAGTTGATCCCACGTCTTTCTCTCAGGAAGCAGTATGTTTAGTTTCTTGCATGTGAGTCCTTACGTCTGCTTTGGATTTGAACTTCATGTGGCAGCCATAACATCTACACTGGTGGACCTGCCTCCCAATTAAATTGACCAGTTTCATTTGTTGATAGAAATTTAATCCAAGTTCTGATTTTATTTTGAGAAGATCAAATTTGTGTGCATCCTCCATGTCAATTTCTTGATTGCTTCTGCTTGCTTTTCACAAAATAAGCAGAAAGCAGAGGCAGGGTGTTCTTCCCAATCAGACCAGTCCTCTTCCTGATGGTCTAGCAACTCCCGATCATCTTCCAGCTGAACTTCTTCCCATGATTTTCCGAGTTCCAAGTAATTGATGACAAAAAATCGGTCATATTCTCTGTTCTTAGGATTGATCCTACGATGCTGTTTTTTCCTCATTTGATCTTTAAGTGTATTTTTGTCCCTAAAGGTTTTCTCACAGTACAAACACTGCAAACTGTCAAGCTTTTTCTGTAACATACACAGAAATTCATTGCAATTTACAATGTTATCTGGCAATCCAATGTTGAAAGCATGTTCTTTGGCCATGTGGTTCAAAAGAACCACTAGCATGTTTCCAAGGAATTCTCCATTGCAAAACATACAAATGCCATGAAAATTGGTATCATTTCGTTCTTACTGCTGCTGTTCTAGAATTTCTTTCAGTCTTTGTTTCTGAAGCTCCTCTCTAAGAATTCTATCTTCTGGTAAAACATGACATAACAAAAAATAATTTTCTTGTTCTTCAAATGGAGCTGTGGAATTGATTCTTATCACACTACAGAAATCTGTGATGGGTTTTTCAGCGAACCTCTTTTCTTCCGATATAAAATGTACCTTTGGAAATCGGCAACCAATTTGACATCAGCTATGACAAACTTGTGCTCAATAATCATGTGCTTTAGAAGTTTGTCTTGTTCAGCCACAGGAAAATGTTCTTCACAGAAAATACAAGGCACAGATGGAGAACCTTCTAAAGTGGTGGTGTCACCTGGACTTTCTGGCAGGGAAAGCGGCTCTAGGATATAATCCTTACTGTCTGACCCACATCCACTCAGAGCGAGTGCAACGCTTGGGGTCCAAAACGGAAGACAGACGCCCAAGGAGCTTCCTCTGGCTGCTGGGAAAGCCATTCGGTCCCATTTTCTCCCGTGTCCTCCTTTTCATTCATTTCAAAATCTTTTTTTTTTTTTTTTTTGGCCGGGGCTGGATTTGAACCCACCACCTCTGGCATATAGGGCCAGCACCCTACCCTTTTGAGCCACAGGTACCGCTCTCAAAACTTTTTTTGATTTCCATCTAAACTTTCATCATTGTTCAGAAGCAGGATGTTTACTCCATGTATTTGTATAGTTTCAGGAGTTCCCTTTGGAATTGGCTTTTAGTTTTATTCCATTATGATCTGAGAAAATACAAGATATGATTTTGATTTTTTAAAGTTTATTGCAATATGTTCTGTGGCCTAAGAGAAATACTTGTTTTAAGTCAGCAACTGGGGATGGAAGGATGTTATTAGAAAAAACCCAGTTTACTATAGCTAATAAAACACATGTGATAGAACATAAAGTTTGAGAAAATCATCTTGACAAAAAAGGAGAAAGTATGACCAATAAAACTGACTACCCTGGGTGTGGAAGCTCATGCCTGTAATCCCTGCATCTGGGAGGCCAAGGCAGACAGATTACTTGAACTCCCAAGTTCGAGAGCAGCCTGAGCTAGGATAAGACTCCATCTCTAAAAAAAAAAAAGAGAGAGAGAGAAAGAAAAAGAAAAATAGTTGGACCCATGGCAGGCGCCTGTAGTCCCAGCTATTCGGGAGGCTGAGGCAAGAGAATTGCTAGAGCCCAAGAGTCTGAGGTTGCTGTGAGCTGTGATGCCAAGGCAATCTACCCAGGGTGACAAAGTGAGACTTTGTTTCAAAAAACCAAAAAACCCCCCAAAACTGACAAATAACACCTTTAATAGATAAAGGCAAATAATGGGCCAAAGGCAGTGGCTCATGCTCAGCATTTTAAGAGGCTGAGGCAGGAGGATAACTTGAAGCCAGAAGATTGAGACCTCATTTCTACAAAAAGTTAAAAAGAAAAAAAATTAACTGGGCATGGTGGTGTACACTGTAGTCCCAGCTACTTGGGCAGGAGGCTAAAGTGGGAGAAATCACTTGAGCTCAGGAGTTCATAGTTTCAGTGAGTTGTGATGGTGCCCTGCACTCTAGCTTGGGCAACAGAATGAGATTCTATTTTACTTTTTTAAAAAAAGAGAGTCAAAAAAAATGAATTTAGAATTGAATTAAATTTATAATCAAAGAATTATCTCCAATAGGAACTATCTGAGGTTTTACACCAAGAACGTTATAAAAATTCATGCCAATTTTATGAAATATAATGTTTTTATTTCAAAGTAGAATGTATTAGTAGCCATTAATTTAGAAACATAATGTATAATATACTAAATGAAAATTCCATACTGAAATTTTGTCTAAGATACTTTATGATTATTCTGATAGTAAGAGCCACAGTTTAAGCAACTTTTTCTAAATGAGGGTCGTCATTAATTCTTGAGATCTCATACAACGATAAAAACATAACATACTTCCTCACCTTAGTATGACAGCTTTAATGGAACAATTCATTCACCAAATTATACATTCTAAGAAGTAAATTACATTCTCTCATTGAACAGACCAAGTCCCGTTTCAAATCCAAGAGGAGAGAGGTGGAATTTGTGTGGCCCAGAGCCCCGCGGCTGGGCACAGTGCGGCACCGCTGTCCAGCAGGCAATGTCGTGTTCCACAGGCCGCCTCCTCTTTAGCACTTTCCTGTTGGCTGAAGTACCTCAGGTCTTAGCCATATAAGGCACTAAGGAGAATAATTTCTTACTCAGGAGATCTTCTTACCATCCCTCGTCTCCTTCAGTAGACAGCCAACTGCAATGGCTCACACAGTTACTCTCCCAATGACCCACCATCTGCCAACGAGAATCTCAAACCCCAAGTCCTGATAGTTAAGGTCTCTTTTCTCTGTGAGAGGAGATGGTTCCCCTGTAAGTTCTGTAGGTTAAGTTTACTCAGAAAGGGATCTCTCTGAAGTTTAAAAAAGTGAAATTTACTTGCATTGTACTGTAAATGTAAGAAACTTATAGATCTGTCCTTGAAGATCCACTAATCTGCAACTTTTGGGTCCTAAAGGAGAATAAGTATATTGATTACAGTATTTTTTTAAATGCCAGTTAGGTTTTAAGATGAGGAATCTTGTAAATCCAACACCAGAAGAATGAAATTGGCAACTCTCTTCTAGGAAGCCGTAGGATTTATAAAATGCTTTGAGTGATATTAGTCACAAAAGCACTTGAGGACATCCACAAAAGACTGTTATAAAACCAAGCACAATGCCCGATGATGGAGAATGAACGAGAAGGCCGCTGATCAAGTGGCACTTCTGACCAAGAGGCTGACTCCTGGAGGGCCAGTCCTCAAGTCCCAGTAGAGGAGGCGGGAGGAGGTACTCTCCCTTCCCCCCCATACAGTTTAGTGCCTTGGACCTCATGGGGAGCCAGGAAGATCTCACCTCCCCTCTCTAGTCTACAGAGCACTGCTCACAGCCCTAGAAGTGCTGAGTTCTTTTTTTTCTTTTGAGACGGAGCCTCAAGCTATCCCCCTGGGTAGAGTGCCATGGCATCACAGCTCATAGCAACCTCCAACTCCTGGGCTCAAGC
>CAUYQV010101851.1:0-90856 GCA_963574575.1 Galagoides demidoff
ATATACTTAGGCTGTTATTAGGTTATAGATTTCATATGAAAGCTATAAATTAATTTCATAATAGGGCTGTGTACATTGGATACTTTTTCTTCCATTCCTGTGATATTTTGCTAAGAAGAACACTTTCCAGCACCATCCATGTGAACATGAAGGACGTAAAGTCTCCATCTTTCTTTATGGCAGCATAGTATTCCATGGCGTACATATACCACAGTTTGTTGATCATTCATGGATCGATAGGCACTTGGGCTTCTTCCATGACCTGGCAATTATGAATTGAGCTGCAATAAACATTCTGATACAAATATTTTAGTTTTAATGTGATTTTTGGTCTTCTAGGAATCTTAAATAATCATGTGCCATGGTTTTCCATAAGAGATGGACCAGGGTTTAATTTAATACTATATTAAAATACTATGTCCAGTTATAGAGGCACAACCTGATCTTGAATCTTCAGTGGCAGATGGATTCAGCACATTTGTGTTTGTTGTTCTTTAGAGTTGTGGGTGGCTAGTACAGTCAGAGCCCTTCATCAAAGATATTGCAGAATTTGGAATAGTCCACATAAAATTTTGATCACTGTGAATTTTAAGACAAGGACTTTGAAGTAACTGTTGAAGTTCCTGATTCTGACAAAAGTAGTTAACTTCCCTTATGTTTTCGTCTGGTGATTCTAGCCTATTTTTCTTGAATACATCCCTGAGTTACAAATATCTGATGTACATACAACTTGCACTTAGGAACGGAGTCTATTACAGATAATAGGTAAACTGTAAGTGTTCCAACTTACATACAAATTCAATTTAAGAACAAACCCACAGAACCGATCTTGTTGATAACCTAGGACTACCTGTAATAAATGGTATTAATTTTTCTAGCATTGTATAGTCAAACATATGTCCAAGGCACCAGTACTTGACCCCTCTTAAATTTACTTCATAACTTTATAGCATGTGCCTAGGACCATGGGTTTTACATATGATGACCCTCTTTGGACATTAATTTTCATCAAAATATTATTTAATATTAGAAAATTTATTACAGAATAGAATCCAAAATTTAAATATGTTTTGAACATAAGATGAGATTTTAAAGAAATTCTGCTTTTCTGCAGATGACTTCTGGCCATGTCCCAGACCTAGGGTCTATGTGGCTTTCTCTCTGCCACTGGAGACACTTAGTGGACAAGGATGAGAAGCAATGCTTTATGCTAGAGCACCTTAATATGTTCGCAGACCCAGACATGAATGACTTTTCTTAGTATAGGAAATTTTCACTGGACTGGCATATCTAACATCATGAAATGCTTTTCTCCTGCAGACAAAAGAAGGTTCTACAAGGTGGCTTTTTAGGGTAGAAGAATATGGTAGAAATTCAGTGGTACCAGAAAGACCTAAAATGCATCGTTTGCTTTTGGAGAAGGTGACTTGTGGTTAGTTTTCTCCTTCCTTATCTTCAATGAGATCAATATCAACTCTATTCCGGGGCAGTGACTTACTAATGACACTACTGTAGCTCTAATTTTATAGTTTTCTATTTCCAATGATATGTCAAAGTCATGTAGAACTTTGTAAAATATTTCTGTGAGTTTATTTACCATTGGTGCCATAACACATTCATCCAGTTTTCCTGTAGAGCCCTTGAATTCATCAGAGCCCTAAACCTTCTCTTCTTCCGTGCTAAGAGGTTGGCAAGTTTTTTCCTCAGGGAGTCAGATGATAAATATTTTAGGCTTTGCAAGGTATAAGATCTTATACACAACTACTTAAATCTGTGTTGTAGCAGAAAAACAGCTATAGATGATATGTAAACCAGTGAGTGTGGCTGTGTTCCAATAAAACTTTATAAACAAAAATATGAGGGGTAGGTGGGGCAGAGGATTGTAGTTTGCTGATCCCTACTCTGTGCTCTTTCCTAATGTGTTTCACCACCATCCATTCACTTCCCCATATGCAAAGTTCTACCTCTCCATTCCTATCCAAACAATCATTAAATCTTAGTCATTTTACTTGCTTTATTAGTTTCTAGGGTTGTTATAACAAATTACAATAAAACTTGGTGCCTTAAAACAACAAAAATTAATTCTTTCACTGAACACTAGAAATTAAAAAATCCAGGTGTTGGCAGGGCCATGCTTTCTGTGAAGGCACTAAAGAAGAATCTTCTTCGTGTCCTCCTAGCTTCTGGTGGTTACTGGAAATCCTTGGTATTTCTTGGCTTGGAGCTGGAGCACTTTGATGTATCTCTCTGTTGTCACATGACCTTTGCCCTGTGTCTCTGTCTCTGTGCTCAAATTTCCCTTTTACAAGGGTAATAGTCATATTGGATTTAGGGCCCAACCTAATCCAACATGACCTCCTCTTAACTTTATGACATCCACAGAGACCCTGTTTCTACATAGGTTCTAGGTGTACGTGAATTGAGGTGGGGGGCACACTTCCTATTTTTCTGATCTGTCCTCTACTTGTCATTTCTCATCTGACTATTCCAGTTCCTAACAGGGGTTGGACCTAATAATGACCTACAAACAAGACCTAATAATGGTCTTGCTTTGTCCATTATTCAGAGTGATTTTTCTGAAATGCAAATTTCACCATAGATCTCTCCTTTTAAAAATGTTTCTTGTCCCTTTTCTTCTTAGCAGTGGTTCTCAATCTTTTTGCTAAAACACACCTAAGGGATGAATTCACTGTGGGACAACTTGTTGAGGTGCTCAGATGATATGTGGCCTGGCTGTGACTCCATTTTTTCCCCTCCACACAATTAATGGAATCTGCTTTAATTTACACAATAAAGTAAGTGATTTACATTATTACTGCTTACACATTACTTTCAACTTACCACTGATCAAGCCAAACAGTGCTTTTCAACTTTGTGGCAGAAAATCCCTGCTATTCTGGCTACAAATTCCTTTACTAGGGGACCTTAGAAGCACTGGTTCTGCCCTTTGTCCTCCAGAGACCACCCAACTGTGCTGCTTCTCCTTATCACCTTACTCAGACAACTCTTTTCTCTCCATGTGGAATAAGACAGGGACTCAGCCTTCAAAGAACTTCAAGATGATGAGGACTCACCTTATCCTTGGGCATTTGAAGGTGTTCAGTTGGTGTAGTTGAACAAGACTGACAGGTACAAATGTACTTTAGGAATAATGGACAGGGGATTTGAATCAGGTCTACCCCAAGAAACTAAGGGCACATGGCTGGCCCAGCGAATATAGCAATATGCTAAAAGGCTATTAAAATTAATCTGTATTTTCCAAATTTCATTGTAGGAAATGAGAAGATGCTATCATGAAGGAAAGAAGGCTGTCTCCTGGTTGCATTTCTTTCTTTATCAGGACAGTTTCCTTCAAAGACAAATCTTATCATTTGAGCCTCACTGTCTTCTAGTGAAAGATACTTATTTTTACTTTGATAAACATGGCCTTTCATGTCTCATTCTTCCCAACCTGTTGGACACCCAAGAACCTAGTCTAGGACCTGGCCTTTACTAGTTTCTCAGAAAATATTTGCTGAATGAATCATTGAATGAATGACTGAAAGGAATTTTTACAATGCTTCTAAATAAGTTACAGCATATTTTATCACACAAACAAATCAGTCCCCTTTAGATAGGCAAGGAAAGTGAAGCACAGAGAAAGTAAATAATTTGCCCAAAGTCAACATGTGAATCATAGGTATTCTGATTTCAAGATATGAAGAATCTTCATATGAAGATTCATAAGAATTTTTCAGGATATGAAGAAGCTTCTATTTCCCATATGAAGATTTAATGTTCTTTTACTTTATCATTTTCTGTTTTTAACTGAGCTATCCTGCTGTAGTCAACTTAATAGTCTGGAAGACATTGGCCTTGTTGGTACACTTCTGTGAAAGTCATTTAAGTAACATCCAATGGGCCCATCAGATACATTCTACACTTTTAACCATTCAACACATAGAAATTATTTTTCTATGTTCATTATTATTTTTGTTGTAAGACTATTAAAAATTAAATAATCATCTTTCCATCTATGTATTATAATGCATGAACATCATGGCAAATTATATGCTATTCGAAGACTTAAAATAATAGTACACAAAAGTACATTTTCTCTTTGTTTCCACTTTAGCACCCTGATAGCATTTTCTTATTTGATGTTATTAAACTTCTTGGGTAAAAATATTTGTTTATATCCTTCTTGGTGTGATAAGAGCTTTGTACTAACAATGCCTCTAAGAAATATAGGACTTGTCTGAAGAAGATAATGATGATAATTACACAAACGTATATGCCCAAAGACTTGTGAAATTAAAGAAAAAAGCTAAAGCCTGTTGATTAAATTATATTGTACAAGAAGTCAAAGAAACTTATTTCCAAAATGATGAAACTTCTCATTATTATTTTAAGCTAAGACAACACAGTGGAAAAATAGAAAAGTAGACATGAGTCCTAATGTCAGAGGAAAGTGAAAGGAACAGCTTTGGTAAAAATTTCTTTAATTTTGAAAATCAGATCAACATTATTATTCTTTTGCCTTGATATGGCAATCAAACTGCTTTGTGCTGGTAGACAGAGGTTTAATGTCAGTTTGCCAAGAACATTATAGAGCACTGTAGGGAATATCGTAGTAAGCCTTGTTCTTGTGGGTGGATTAAAAAAGGAATGTCAGAGACCAAACTCCCTCAGCTTTCTTCCTTATTTCCTGGCTTTCCTGTACTCAAATTTTCCCTGCATCTTCATCCAACTTCTCCCCCACTTCCACATCTTTTTCCCCATTCTGTTCTCATCCTTCTGCTTAATCCCTTGTTCCCTTCCTGAAATGCTGCTGAATCAATTATCTGGCCCCCAGCCCACCCCCTCTGACATTTGTTAATCTCTCTCTCTTCACAAGTCCCTTCCTTTCACCCTGCCAGAACGCTATTGTTTTCCCATCCAAACCAGCTTTCTCTTGATCTGCAATTCCCTAAACTATGCCATGTTTTCTAAGTTTCTCCTTCGGGCCATTGCCAAACTTCTGGAAAGACGATTGCCCACATTCGGGGATTACAGCTGCTGAGCACCTACCCAGACTGCTGATGTGGTCCTTCCAATTTCTTGGACCTTTTTTCCCCAAAACTCAGGTTGGCTGATATGCCTCTGATTTATCTCTCCTGGCTCCCTTACTATGCCTTCTCCGTCTCTCCTTCCACCTGCCACTCTAAATGTTAATACAGTCAGCAAGGCAGGATCTGTCTTGGCCCCTTCACTTCTGTCTCTGAGGTTGTTTCTTTCCTCCTCCTTCTCTTCTCTTTCCATCTCCTTTAGTTTTTTGGTAATGTGGTCCAAGTCTCCATTATTAATCTATGCAGTAAAATACCAAATCTTCAGCTTTAAAAATTTAGTACATTTAAATGCACTTAAAGAGTGCATTTCTAGACTCTGAAAATGTATTTCTGTCTGTTCCTGTATATCTTTATTTTAATTTTCTAACTTGGTCTTAAACTTATTCATTAATTTATGTATTCAATCATTTGAATAAATGATTGTCAGTATATATTTATTAAATACCTATAAAGTTAGCTAAGATGAAGTTAAGCTGCTATCCCAATGCAATGGATATAATAGGGTAGAAGTTTATTTTTCTCTTATTTAATGTGATGGCAGAGCACCTATTCTTCCAGAAAGTTATTCAGAGATCCAGGAACTTTTCTACCTCATGGCTCTGACCTCTCAAGGCATATCTATATCCGCCTGGCCAGAGCTGGCTCACTTTCCCGTCTGCATGCAAAAAAAGAGAAAGAGAAAGTGGAAAGGTGCATGCCCTGTGTTATAACACTAAGCCCAGAGTGGTGCACTTCACTCTCGCTCACAAGTCATCAGTCTGGCTTAGTCGGATGATGTCTTGTGACATCTAACCTGGAAGGAAGGCCGAGACCTGAAGTCTCCAGCCTCATGGCTCTGTAGTATTCTGTAATCTACTGCCACAGAAGAAGGAGAAAACACATTTGGGGGGACAACTAGTGGTTCATCATGGTCACTAGAGCTAAATATTGTGCCCAGCATTGAAATTCACTAAGTTTAGAGAAAATATCATTGTATTTCTTTTCCAAATTCCTTCCCTCAACAATCACAATTTTCCAAAGTCTTATGTCACCTTCTGTTATATCTCTAGCTTAGCCATGTCCTTTTCTACTTTACCAACATTTTTGTAGAATTAGTGTCTATTACCATTTATTTGAAACAAGGCAGTGCCTTCTAACTGACCTCCTCTATGCCCAGTCTAGCATGCTCTTCCTGTGTCCCTCAGTGTTCTCATGTATAAAAGGATAAAGTGTGCTCTTCTCAAAAAGGCATTCATAAAAGACTGTGCCCTCAACTAGGATTGCTATGACTGGCTACAATCATCTTCTCCATCCAATTCCCGACCCCAGCACTGACATGTTCTACATTGAGCCATGGGACAGCCTTCATATTTCTCTCGTTGGCTCATTTATTCATATTTTTCTGTGGGTTGCAATGCCCTTCCTGACCCACAAATCCAAATGGTATCAATATTCCAGAGCCAAGTTTAAATTGTACCTTTCATAAAGCTTCCAAAAAGCTTTCTTAGTTTCTTTTTGGGAAAAAAAATATATCTCTCCCTCTTTTCACCTTATATAAAATTGTATCTGTTTCGCTCTTGTGGCATTAAACTCTTTATTTCTTGTACTACAGCTTGTAAGTGGGTGGCTTATCTTGCATAGCAGGCTCTTTAATTTGGGGACCAACACTGATTCATCTGTGTATTCCACTTAGGTTGCAGTACAATCCATGATCTAAGGTAGGTGTTCAACAGCTATGAACTTAACTAGTGAATGTTTGAAGAAGAAGTTTTTAAAAATGCAGAATAGGATAAATAAGATGTAGAAAGTGCAATAGAAAATGCATCATTAATCAGCTACTACTTGTTGAGAGCAAATTTTCATGCAGGCATTCGTTTCTGAAGTCACATTTGAAACAATAGTAGTCAGTATCTTCATCTTGTGAGGTTAGTAATGATATCGTTTCAAAAGAGTTATAAAAACACAAGTACTTTCTTCATCAATACACACTTCTCATGGGATCATCTAACTGGCGAAATCCTAACTTTTCGAAATATTTTGGGCTTTTTTGCATGACATTTTCCAGTGAAGCCTATGAGTATCGAAATCATTTTCATTCTAATTATTCTGTGGTATTTCCAGTCACAGTCAAAACTCTGAAAACTCTTACTAAAAAGAACATTTTCTTAGATTTTCCTATTGAATTTTATAGCCTGGAGATATTACAAATCAGAAGATAATTTTCCCCAAATGTATAACATTTTTCTAAGCAAAACCTCCAACTCTTTTTATATTTATGTATCCGAAGCACTGGTAAAAGAAAACTAGCATTTCACCTCTAGCTTTTCTGAAGTTGCCTTCTGGAAGGAGGGCAACATTTTGAAGTGGTGGGATCTCATAAATGTTTCATGGAAAATAAGAAAAACATGCTATAAAAATCACCAAGCCGTGAGATAAGAAGGAAGAGGAAGGAGTGGGTGATCAATGAGGCCCTCTGGGATGACTGTGGAATAAGTTCTTCTAGGTCTTGGGCCAGATTTTCACAACTAGTAAGCAACTGTCTGGCCGCAGGTCAGACAACCTTGGAAACTGCTTTAACTCCTTAAGGAACCATACCGTTTATCTACGCAGCTACATTTGGTCGTTTCTATGTAGCCTACGTTTTACTCTGGGCATCAATTTCAGTTAAAAGTGGCTCCCTGTTAAATTTATAATCTTGGCAAGTTGCTTTATTTACCCTCTCTGAGCCTCAGTATCATCATTATTAAAATGCTCATAATAGAGACTTTAATTGTACTAGGATAATGGGCATGTGGGCTTTTATTTTTTTTTTAGTACTTGAAATACTTTATTATAAATTTAATGTGCAACTAAAACATACGCAATGTTTGTAAGAATATAAGGAGATAATGAATGGAGACCACCCAGTTCAACACATGATTTAGTAATTGATTATTATTGCTTTATAATAATGGTTCTGCAGATGACAATGACTACATATTTTTTAGGTGTAATTATGTACAGAGGAATGTTTTGGGACCTGGAGTAAGGGGAGATAGGAGACATTTCAAAGTAAAAGACCTCATCTCAGTTTTTTATGATCTAAGAATTCTACTTTGGGACAGTAAATAGAACTTACAGATGTGAAACTGTTAAGTGACAATAAAAGAGAGTATATGATCAAAATCAGAATGAATTATGCAGACTACATGTTCCCAAAGAGTTCAGCGAACCATGTTTTCAAATAATTAGTCTCTGCATCTGTGTCTGTGTATAACACACACTAACAAGGGTGATGTAGCACTTTAAGAAAGCAGAAACTTTCCCATTTCAGCCCAGAATGATTGAGTACCCCCAGAGTTTGTCATGTAAGATGAATTCTGCCAGGCCCCATTTTTGGAAAGCCAGGGACCTGTCTGTGACAAGTCTTTCCCCTCCTGCCTGCCAATGCCACTTGTGTACCATTATTCTGACATATATGGTAAAGCATAAAATAAGCAGAAACCACCTAATTGATGAGTTAACAAAACGCACATGAGCACCAAGAAATTAATGAGATGAGGTTCCCAGGTTAGCGTGAGCACAATAGCAGTTGGCTCTGTGTGGTTTTCTGGTGTGCTTATTAGACTCCCGGGCAAGGAAATGCCTCTACCTGGAGATTTAGATATTAGAACTGATACTCCCAAGTTAGAGCATATTATTTGAAATAAAAGCAGCTTTTGTGTGGAGAGAATAAAACTACGATCTTTGTACATTTGTAAACCACCACTGGCTCGCAAATTATTCCTCTTTTACTCTCGGACTGGGAAAAAGACATTTGATTCTGATATATTTCAGTCTGTTCAAGAAAAAAAGAGAGAGAGAGAGCAGTACTCTGTCAGCCTAATCTCATTATGCATGTAGCCATTACAGTCAAAATGAGTTTCCTCTGAGTAAGTTTGGGTGAGTTTCAAAACCAGCTCCCAGAGGAAAAGAGTCATTATGCTCAAGTAGTGTGTTACTCAATGGAGCTTCCTATTATACTGGGGTATTTACATTTGCATTTGCTCAAGCCATGCAGTGATGAGATAAATAATCCAGGTTTCGTTCAGTGCAAACTTAAACCCAATGAAAGAGAAGGAAACAAAACTTTTAGGATGCATAGTGTTAATACCTTGTTAAACTTTATGTTTAATAACGAGGAAGAAATGACTGTAGAAAAATATGCTCACAATACTTTCCTCTTGTTTCTAATTTACAACCTACCAATCTCTTTATTGTACACGTTATATTCAGAATCACTTCACTTCTATTGCCTTCCTTGTTCCTATTTGTTAAACTGGGTCCTGTCAGAATATAAGCTACTTAATGGCAGGGGCATGGCCTGCTCCTTGTAACATTCCTTCTTTTTTCTTTTTTCTTGTATCTTGAGACAGGGCCTCACTCTGTTGCCCAGCCTAGAGAGTCTTGGTGTCAGCCTAGCTCACGGCAACCTCAAACTCTTGGGCTCTGGTGATCCTTCTGCTTCAGCCTTCAGAGTACTGGATTACAGGCGTCAGCCACCAAACTGTACTACCTTTTTTATCTTTAGACATAAGAAAAGTGGCTCCGACACACAGTAGGTCTTCAACAAACATTTGTCAAATACTGTTGCTTGGAGGCTCTCTCTCCTGGTGATTCCTTGTGAACAAGCATCATAAAAGATGAAGCCCTGCAGATACATTTGGCTGGATGAGGACAGGTGTGGCTACATGTGGCTGGGTATGACGACTCACACCTATAATCCTAGAACTCTAGGAGGCTGAGGTGGGTGGATTGCTTGAGTTCAGGAGTTTGAGACCAGCCTGAGCAACAGCAAGATCCTGTCTCTACTAAAAATAGAAAATCTAGCCTGGCATTGTGGCAGGTACCTGTAGTCCTAGCTATCCAGGAGGCTGAGGCAGGAGGATTGCTTGAGCCTAGGAGTTTGAGGTTGCTGTGAGTGAGGATGACACCATGGCACTCTAGCCTGGGCAACAGAGTGAGGCTCTGTCTAAAAAAATAAAAATTAGGCTGAGAAAGCCCTGGATTATAAAGCAAATGTTCTGAAAGAACCCTTATACTAAGGCAGAAGGCCACGCTACAGGAAAGTAAACAAGTCTAACAGGAGAAAAGGACACATCCTTGATTTGCTAGGTGTTTACTTTTTATGTACCACTTTTCCTCAACAGTCAGTCAATGAGAATTTTGTTTGTTGTTTTCAGTATCAGTGTGAACTTGCAGATTTAAACATATTTGATATATTCCAATCCATTTCTGTTATTATTCTCACCTATGTGGCCAGACAGATTAGGAAGTGTGTGTGTGTGTGTGTGAGAGAGAGAGAGAGAGTAAGAGAGAGAGAGAAAGCTCAACTGCCCCTTCCCTGTCTATGGAGAACCTTTTTAAGGTGGCATCTTGGTTCTTTTGACAAAGCACGAGATAACATCCTTGTTTTGTAGTTAGGATAACATGTAGTAGTCTTATTTTGTTGATTTCCTACCCTAGACCTGGAATTAGCTATTTCTGTAAAGATGATTAATTCTTTTCAGTGGGAAATAATATTTGGAGGCCACGATTATTTGTGTCATAGGGACAATCGCTGTTCCTGTGATGGTCATTGTTCCTAAACCTTTTCAGTGGACAGACTAGGAAGTGTGTGTGTGACAGAGAGAGAGAAACTAAGAGAGAGAGAGAGAGAATATGTGCTAAAATAAATCATTTGGTTACATTGATTCTTCTAATTCAAATTCAGAGCATTTTTATTTAACCTTATCAGTGTAATATCTGTACCCACTTTCTTATCCAACAAACATCTTGATTCGCAATGATGCTAATAAAAAATTATTCAATTTCTTTATTTTATTAGGTTATTATGTAAGAAATATTCAAATTCTTTAATTAATAAGTCTGACAGTTGATATTTCTGACATCTGACTTTGGCACTTTTTCTTTAATTGTGAAGGTACATCTCACTCTCTTCAAAGCAAATTTGGGCTCTTGATTATATTTCAAAAAAAATTTAGAGTAATTTTGGAGAAACCACAGATAAGGTGAATTTAGCCCATATTTTGTCTCATTGATTAAAATTTGTTTGTTTCTCCTTTCTGGATTAAATATGAAATAGAAAGAGGGAAGTTTTGCATATCTCAGTTACTCAGGGGAAGAGACTGAATGATTCTTGCCCATGATTCTCAGTCTGGGGTGCTGAGACGATAACTCAAAATCAGCCAGAGTTTGATCAGGAAAATAGACACAACTCTAGGTATTTCAAATGGAAAGAACTAATGTAGGGAATTAAAGGCTTATATAATTCAAAAGGCTAAGGTCACGAGAGCTATTTACAATGATCTAAGTTGGACACTGAGACTTCCAAAAGCTCACCTAGCAGCAGCAGGTGAAGTTCAAGGACCTCTGGGAAGCTCCTGCCTATAGCAGCCAGCCAGTCTCAGCTGGTTGCCCCAGTGTGGTGATTGTCAAGCAGCTCACTTGGAGGTCACCAGGAAACTCAAGCTGCCTGGGTGCTGTCTGCAAGCTCTGGGGAATTTTCACTTCTCCTTTCTTCCACCGTTCAGTCCAATCTTGCATAAATGCTTCTCAGTGGCAGAATCTAAATCAGAACTCCAGGGAGAAGGGGACTCTGGGAAGTGTCATTTTTAGATCTCTGCAAGGCAGCAGTGGAGGCAGTTACTGAGTAGGTCTTGCTTGGCCTTTGGAGAACACATTTTTTCCTCTCTCACTTGAATTCTTTTTATTTTTTTTTCTTCACTTTTTGGAGAAGAAAAAAAGGATTGAGAATCAAGTTAATAAGAATAATAAAAACAATAGTTAGCCTGGAAGATCCTCTTAAACTAGAAAGTCAAGAAATAATAGAGAATATTGGAGTTGTATCAAAAGGACTAAAAAGAGGACATAAAAAAGGTGCATTGCCTAAAGATGGGGATACTTTGAACATTAACAGCAATAACATCAATGGGTTGGGAAATGTTTAAATTCATATGTTCACAATGATACAAGAGGAAAAAAACTTCTTTGGTTATCTCTGGAGAATGGTAGTAAATAAACTCATTATTCTCTAAACTGACAAGTATCAGCCAAAAAACAATGAGCATTTAATGATCCTTTCTGGTATAAACTGTACGTCAGGGTAACCATGTAGTTTATAAGGAGAAATTTCTTTGTATAGAAATTTTGCACCAAATAAATGAAGACAGGATGATAGAATGAGCCTACTACCATTTGTCAAAGTGCTAACCAATGGGTCTTAGCGATGACCACCAATGGCTGCAGCATCCCCGAAATGAGAAACAACTCAACATTATGCCCCTAGCATCACTTGTAACTATTTTTGCAAAAATGACAAAAAAACAAAGCAAAAAAAGCAAATCTGATCAAGCTCTAAAACTAGCTACCTTTTTAGAGGGGAGAGAGGAACATGTTAAATAACACTGCAGTGATACAATAGTCAAAATTCTACAGTGGGGAATTCTATAGAACAAGTGACCATTTTCGTCAAGAAATAAAGTGCAAGGAACAAAAAGAATGGGGAAAGTTCCCCCTGGTTAGTGGATTTTGGGGGGAAATCCATTCACACATAGCCAGTAAAGACACATTTAATATCTTGGGCATCCAAACAAAGACTAGGAGACATAAAATGCGGGAGAGCTTAGTCGACTGAATCACACAAGCTATTAAACATTTCCTGGTGGTTCCACTGGGTATAAAGTCTCTTAAAATATCCTTTGGAATTCAATGCTACATATAGTGAAGCTGGCTTCCTATTGCTTCATTGCACTGCAAATAAAATGAAGTAATTGGCTTATGAGATTTACTATGGCTCGGAAATATTCACAAACTAAAAATATTTCACATTTCCCGTACATGTGCTGTTTGGCCTAAGTAGTGCTGGATTTTCATTCCTTTATAAAATATATTAGGCGCTTCCTAAGTTGCTCTATACTGAAGTTGTTTTTTTTTTTTTTTTTTTTTTGAGACGGAGTCTTGTTTTATCACCCTTGGTAGAGTGCTTTGGTGCCATAGCTGACAGCAACCTCAAACTCCTGGGCTTAAGCAATTCTCCTGCCTCAGCCTCCTGAGTAGCCGGGACTACAGACACCCGCCACGAGACCCAACTATTTTTAGAGATGGGGTCTGGCCCTGGCTCAGGCTGGTCTCAAACCTGGGAGCTCAGGCAATCCACACGTCTCAGCCTCCCAGAGTGTGAAATATGTTCAGTGTTAAGGCCTCCCAAGTGCTGAGGTTACAGGCATGAGCCACTGTGCCTCACCCTGAAGTTCATTATTTTTATCTAATGATGAATGGAATCAGACCTCTATACTTAGTAAACAAGTAGAATAAAAATAAAATATTACTATTTTTAAAAAATGAAAAAAAAAATTAATCTTTTTTATAATTTAGTTTCCAGTGTTTATAAAAAGGCTGCAGTACATGCAAATGATCCTAAGTTAGGCCAAAAGAATGAAGCTTCTGCAAGGAAGGGCGTGTTGTACTACTCTCTAGATTCTGGTTTTGGAAGCTGATAGATAGACTTTCTGGGAGGATTTGGAGCTTATTGATTAGTGAGATGTCACTGTGAAATATTAAGTAACTGTTAGCCTTCACTTTCTTTGAAACATTTCTGACACCAAATATCTATTAGAACTCAATATCTAAAGAACTCAAAGAAACCAACTTAGTGTTGGTTTGACTAATCATGTTTACAGCTTACAAATGGACTGCCTTAACACAGAACATTTTTCACACCATGGGAGGCCAAGGTGGGTGGATTGCCTGAGTTCACAGGTATCAAGATCAGCCTGAGCCAGAGTGAGACCTCATCTCTAAAAATGTCTGGGTGTTGTGGCGGGCGCCTGTAGTTCCAGCTACTTGGGAGGCTGAGGCAAGAGAATTGTTTGACCCCAAGAGTTTGAGGTTGCTGTGAGCTGTAATGCCATGGCACTCTACCAAGGGCAACAAAGTGAGACTCTGTCTCAAACAAACAAACAAACAAAAACTAAACATATTTCATCATGTTACTGTGAATAGAAGTCTCCAGAAGAGAAGAGAAAGCAAGTTTGGAGGAAGGGATTCTTATGTCTTTAAAAGAAGAATAAAAAATGAGGCTTCACAGTTTGATGTGTTACTCTGCCTTATGTGGACAAAGGCTGATGAAAGATCAATTTCCCAAAGGCTTTGAATTCAATCAAACTATATTTATGTCATTAGAGTGTATGACATTTTTCTTGAAAAGAAAGGCATTCAGGGCAGTGCCTGTGGCTCAAAGGGGTAGGACGTTGGCCCCATATGCTGGAGGTGGTGGTTTCAAACCCAGCCCCAGCCAAAAACTACAAAAAAGAAAAAAAAAGAAAGGCATGCAAAGGGGCGCGATTCCATAGAGACAGCAACTTTGGGCTTTTAATTGGGTGCACGTCTGTGGGGCGCATCTGCCCAGAGGGGGCGCTGTTTTCTAAGTCACCCCAAAGCTAGCAACAGCCGCGCTTATGGCTGGGGCAGAACAGAGAGGGAAGAGAAAGGTATTCCGTGACTCAGCGTTTGAATCAGCTTTCAGCCTGGGAAGGGAGAACAAAGGAAGAAAGGAGGATTCTTCATCAAGTACTTCTGAATATGAACAGTCCCATACGCACACAGAGTTTTTAAGTTGGTCAGCTTCAATTCCATTTTACTTATTTTTTCAATCACCACCTTCAAACATTTTCAGTCAAGTCTTTGTTCTTTAGTGATATCTTGGGAACATTTCATTGCTTTGTGATCCCTTTCAATTTTCATACGTGTATGCTATAGCCTACTCCATGTCTGTCTCTTTCCTCTCCTCCCCAGGCAGTGAACTATCAGCGAGAAGGGATAATGGCATCATCGTTCTTTCCCTCCTCTGGTTCTAGGCTGCTGTCGGAGGGGGGCAAAGGTGGGGGCACAGGTCTCTCATTTATCTGACCATAGATGGAATTCTCTCTCTCTGTTGCTGCTGCTTTGGAAAACATTGACTGCATCTTGACAGCACCCCCAGGAACTGCTGTTGACCTGCCGGCTCTGCAGGGTGAAAGACGGGCTCTTTGGCAGGCTGTGTGTGAAGGAAGAAGGCTGTTTCTCACTCCATGGTTGCTATGGAGTTCTGCTACAGCCTGATTATTGGCCAGCTGCCTTCCAGCTCTTGACCTCAGCACTATCCCCCGGAGACTCTTGGTGTTGGGGCTGTTCAGAGGCAGCCAGTCTTCCCCCAGCATGGCCATGAGGCCGGATGTTCATCCACTAGTCCTTTGGCTATCATGTTGTCTTCCTTTTTTTTTCCCTTGTGAAGTGGGAAGTTCAGCCAGTCTGTTGATCTAAATAACTACTAAATGTGATGTTTATACAGTTGGTAAATGAGATGTTTTTCTCCTCTTAAAGACACCTGCAATGTCTACAAGTGATTCACTCTGAGTTCCTTTCACTTGCCTTGGGAGATGTGGAAGACTTCCTCTGCTCCCTGTTCCGTCAAGGATGTGTGGGAGATGGCCAGCACTCCCCCTCTGAGTCAACAACTGGTGATTCCAACAACTCTCTCCTTTTTCCTTTCTCTGTCCTCAATTTCTAGTCTTCTGCTTATACAGACTGAGGTTTGGAGGGACTGTGGTTAAGTGTAGGCTGCGGGTAGCAGAGCTGGCCTAGACCTCTGGTTCAATTACTTGCATCCGTATGTCTTGAGTCTCAGATTGGGTCCTAGGTGCCAATTACAGAGCAACAGGAAAAATCTTACTCAATATACTATTGTGTTAACAATTTAAGTTGCATATATTATGATTTCTTTTCTCCTTCAAGATTGTGTTTGAATTTTGAGTAGAAAGTGTGTCTGTAGGACCAAATGGGGAATAACTACTATAGATCCACTCCTTGTCTTGAGTAAAGCTGTCTGAAAATGAATGATCCTGTCACCATGTTTAAAACTATATTGAATCTCTGGCTTTGACACAGTCTGTAACCTGGTAAACTTTTTATGATTTTTATCGGTCTGGGCAGAAATTTACACATTTCTGCATGTCTCCCCCTATTCCTCACATGCCCATCAATGTTCTGGAAAAGAAAACAAAATAGGCCACTCACCATTTGGTTGGGTCAATCCTGCTCTCAGGTTATCTTTATTCCATTTTCCTTATTCAGGCCTGGACCCCTTTGCCCTTTAACCTTTCTTTGCCCAAGGCAGGCATCACCAGTTGATTGTGAGTCCCTTTCCTGATAAGCTAAGTTGCAGCCTCAGAATATTTCTTAACCTAAGGCTTTAACAATCCAATCAGTTGGAGTTAAGGTATAAAGTGAAAGCTTTTATCCCTGGTCCATGAGTTACCTTAAATTAGATTTTCAGGTAACAGAAACAGATCCCTTCCCATTTACCCTGGAAAATATTTGCTATATTCACTGCTTTTTGTTTTGTTTTTACCATATGAACTAATATCAGCATTATCATTCGTTTAAAACCTTTCTTGAGCTTTCTAAACAATGCGGTCTCACCCCTTCTTTTACTGTACCTTTCTATTCCTTTGTCTAGGGGAGGCCCAGCATGCTCTGTTTACCTTTTCTCATGGTCTGATTACACTTTTCACTGCCAGACTCTGCTGGGAGCTTTGTTGCTTTCACTTAGGAGATGCTGTTCCCACATCAGGCTCCATAATAACAGTAATCTCTCATATTTGTGGAATGATTTACAATGCAAAAAATACACACACATAGATTTAAGAACTTCTTTCTGATCAAAGGTAACATTTGGTGATGAAATTAAAAGATCTTGGAATTTTGATTTGACACTAGACAGGGTAGTCATAAAGTCCGTGTGCCATATTTAGATTGCACACGAACTTTACGGCCACCCTGTATTACTCTTCAGAGTCTTACTCTGACCTTTAGTCCTCTTCTTCAAAAAGGAATTTTCTACCCACAAAATCTTCCTTTTCCTCTTGCATTTATTTCTTCAATTACACCAGTGATCTTGGCTTTAGAGAGTCGGTCAAAGGAAGTAAGCATTTAGAAAAATAAATGTAAAATAAACCTCTGATTTGGGAACCGAACTACAAAAACTTTCTTCCTCAAAGGTGATATTCAACAACTGGATTTGCTGTATACATTTGCTAGCGATTTACACATGATTTCAGAAACATTCAGAAAAGAACACATTTTAAGATGTGTTCTTCTTAAGAGGTGTTCTTTTTGAAGATATTGATGTTCTAATCTCTTCTTTTTTCTTTAAGGGGAAATCATTTGACACGTTTCAGCTGGTCCTCAGAGAAAGCTTCAGATGAAATTTACTACATTTCCTGTGGTATATTTTATAGGGTTTTTAAAAATCTTTTTTATTTTTTTAAACCCCACTGTACAAATGTCTTTCCTCCTGGACATAATTCCTCCAGGTGTTCAGACTGAGCTTGTAAAGCTTTCTACCATGATGAGTCGTTCTTTAAACTGGAAGCCTTCCCAAACTTTTTAAAATAATGAGAACTCACCAGGCAAATTTATGATAAGGTCCTTTTCCTCCTAGCCTAACCTGTTGAACTTCCCATCAATTCATAGTTGGTCATTGGCATGTAAGACAATAGTAATAAAAAATGGAAAGGGTTTCCTAGGTGTCCTGATCTCTTTATGAGAAGGAGGAAATGACCAAGTGATTTCACATTAGTCTATGAAGTCATTGGATATATTGTGATGCTGTTCTTAATCTGAGTCCTGATTCTGGCTTTTCTCTCTCTCCCTCTCTTTTTCTTTCTTTCTTTTCCAGATATTTTGCTTCTGTTATTCATTGTCTGTAAGGACAGAGTCTGTTATGTAGGCCCTAAATAAGAAAACAGAAAGGACAAATAAGAGTTAAGACGACAATTTCTTCTCTTTTCTGAGGGGTTTCCGGATCATGCTTAACCTAGTCGGCAACTTTCACATTCTTATGACATCTTGTCTCTTCAGGGCCACTAACAACCCCAGGGAGTGTCTTTAAAACAGGAAGTTGCTCAAGCAAATTATTATCTTTAGGAGGACAGATCTATGGCCAAAACATTGCAAAGGCCAATTGCCCATTCTTCAGGGAGGCGAGCAGAAGAGGCATACCTCAGGAGCAGAGGAGCTAAGCACGCAAGGCCTCTGCTTTTTCTCATCTCTCTTAGTCCTCAGGGAAGCCACTGGCTGAACTAAAAATAAGTCACTTAAGGCAAGTTGTTAAGGAGTCGTATTCAATTGAGTTGGCTCATATTTTTCGGTAAATCAGTAAGTGGTTATAAACACTCTCTCCACTTTCCCTCGGCGTTCCCCCCTTGCCCATGGTTCAGTGGCGAGCTTCATGAAGGCTTTTCATTCAAGTTTGACTCTTTTCTGCTTCACTTGTTACTGAGAGCCCCAGCTTGTATGTGCCCATGCCTTTGGCCCCTGATCTTCAGAGATGTGGGGGAGGCAAGCCCCAGAGCCCAGGTGAAAAGGTAAAACGTTTTGATTTAGTGTAGCCAGCCCTTCTGCTGCCCTCTGCTCGCGTTGATTTAAAACAGTCTTGAATTTTTGCCCATGACAAAAACGGGGTGTACTAGGGGATCCATTGAAGGACACACTGAAAGTCTCTGTACTAAAGTTGGGAAGGATATAAATAGATTTCAGATACAGTGTTGAAATGTCTTTCAGAATCAAATTAGAAGATTTTATTTCACAGAACCTTGAGAACACAAACAACAACAAAATAACGAGTTTGTAATAAATGTCTGTGTTGCCCCTTGATCTGGGATGAATGTGGTTCACAGGCAGCTTAGAACATAAAGGATCTGTGCAGTGACTGCTCTGTGGGGTATGTGCTCCTGGAGCCCAGGGGCCCCCCTTAAGTTGCATCTCTGCTTTGGGGCTGGCACACAGTGGGCATATAAGAAATTCTTGTTGAGTAAATAGTGAATAGCAAAATGAGTTAGTATTAGACCCCAAATAAGGTCAGGCAATGGTTATGGGAAAGATGTGAAAACTAAGAAGTGTAAGAGCTATTCAATTGAATTTCCCCAATATTGAGTGGACTAATGATCCTCAGTAAAAGATATACAATCCATTTCGTGAACTTGCCACTGTGCACTTAGGTTAGCAGCAGTGTACAGACAACTCAGTAAGGCTTCATCAGTTTAGTTTGCCAGTGTCTTGCAGTTGTGTTCTTGTAGATGCATGGTAGCATCTTGCTGGGTGGCCTTTATTGTTGTCATTGCCTATTTTTGTGTGCCACTGCAAGAATGTTGAAACTTGAATTACAGCAACAAACAAACATTCATAAATTTCTTTTTTTTCTATCAAAAAGTTAAAATTTTATCTGTCCTGTTTGCAGTATCATACATGATCATCAAACTGCTGCTAGAATGCTCACACCTGTTACTGCAAATTTCAGAACCCAGGTGAGACTTCTCCTGGGAATTTACTTTAGGTCAGGATCAGGCTGCCTGGTACCAGAACATTCATAAATTTCTTCTTCAACTTGGCAAGAGTAGCAGTGAAATCAAAAACATGTAAGTCCAAGTTTATGGGGGATAATGCCATGAAGAAAATGGCAGTACACAACTGAAGTGAATGTTCTTCTGAGGGGAGAGCAAGCATCACTGATGAAGAGAGGTCAGGGTGGCCAGTAACAAGCAGAACTAACAAAAACACTACAAAAATTCCCAGAATTATGCATCAAAATCTTTGGCTGACTATGAGAATCATAGCAAATCAAATAAACATTGATAAAGAAGCAGATAGGAAAATCTTAACTGAACATCGTGGCCAACAACCTACGGTTCTTACATCACAACAATGCACCGGTTCTCAGGGCACTATGAGTCGGGTTTTTAGACTAAACAAAAATTGGAACACCCTCCCTGCTCCCTTGATATGGCCCCCTGTGATTGCTACTTTACCTGAAGATAAAGGAAATATTGAAGGAAAGACACTTTAATAACATTCAGGACTTTGAGGGTAATATGACCAATGATGGACTAGGCACTGGTATCGGTGCACAGCTTCCCAAGGGGAGGACTAGGAAGGTGACCTTAGTGATATTCAGCAATGAGAGACGTAGCAACGTTTTCTAGGATGAGTTCCTGAACTTAGTTGTCAGACCTCATAGAACTTTCCAAGTTCCTTTCACTTACAATTTTTGAGGTAAAAAAGCTTCTTTTAAAAACAAAGTATAACACTATAAAAACACCAAATATTTGATGTGAAAGCCTTTTTAGCATCAGTATAAAAGGAAAAGAAAATCATTCATTCTTTCAAAAACAGGGAAATGGTTTTGGATTTCCTTGAACATTTTAGAATTTAAAAGAATTTCCCATGCATGAATAAAGTCAGATTTTCATCAAAAGGCTTTTAAGCACAACTTCACACTTTTCCCCATAAAACAAAACAAATATTTTTGAGAGTAATATTCTCTTACACAAAAGATTTTTTACAAATCATTAGAGCATTCTGTGTGAGGAAAATAAAATTCAAAATTATTCAGTAAAATATTTTTCTTTCATTTTTTATTGCTACTAGGAATAAGCGGGCATTAAAGAGGATGAATGACTGTAGATGAAAGTTAGGCTGCCAAACATAAAGAAAAAAAATTCTTTTAAGGTTTTGGTCACGAACTCTGACAATGATAAATCACTTTTCAACAGCTGCAGACAGCTGGTAAAGTCTGGAGCCTAAAACACTTAATTGGGGAAGTGTGTTAAAACTTAAAGGGCCAGTGTCCGTTTAGGTTCAGACTTTCTCTGAGTCTGACCACAATGGTGCATTGCAAGGTTTGGAAAAGAACACGCGACTCTCTACATTTATGAAAATAAATGTATTTAGATGAACAAATGTAAAGGATAAATAGAGATGCAGATAGATGCAGATGTTGATACAGTCTGAAACAAGGCAGTGCACAGTTAAAGAAGGCACGCCGGCTCGCATTTGGTGATGAGATGGGAATTAATGGTGTTCTTTTATTTCAGATGTTGGAATTGGCAACTCTTAATTGCTACAGTGTCAGCATTATCACAATTTCTACAGTTGCCCAGGTTTGTGCTATTTAGGGATGATTTTGACCTTACCCAAATGAATAGAGCAGAAATTTAAAAATGAATCTTTTGCATTGCTTGTTTTTTTTTTAATTTTATTCTGATAATGTTTGGGGAGTGGGAGACCCAAATTAGTTTGGAGATTTCTTCAGTTCTCATTTTTCTTTATTAGTATGTTTCAAACAGATTTCCGTCATCATATTTTTTCAAGACTCACAGTTGCTGAAATAGCCTCCTTTTGTTGAGTAAACACAATTTTCCCCCCTAAAGTATGTGTGTATGTATACACACACATATACACACATACATATATATCTCTATATCTATGCAGGAATCTATATCTGTAGGACATGTATGTCTGTAAATATAGATGTATATTGTGTTAAGCTCTGCAAGTACTGAGCTGATGTTTTTTTATTTTTGCCACGAGTACTGAGGGTGTAAAGTTAAACATCATATATCTGTTGGAAGAGGGAACATTTCCCACTGAGTAACTGTCGGTAGGTCATTTCTCCTCTGTAAAACTGACATTCAGGAAGGGGAGTAGTTCTGTTTCACACTCTGTAGCAAAGGTGATCTCTGGGAATTGTTTGCTGAGTAATTTGCTGTTACACAATACATCATTTTTATTGGTAATAAGGCAGATGTCACCAACAGCAGAGTTTGTCCAAGGCTGGCTCTGAAATTTCCTTTAAGACATTATGCTTCCAATCAGGCAGAAAATTGTCCTGAGCTATGGCAGATTGAAAGATCACATTGCAGTGTCCAAGGACTGTTTATGACTTTACCAGCCGTACACAGAGTGGGTGGTGGAGAGGGCGGAGAGTGGCCTTGAGTAAGCGTATGCAGTTTCAGTTATGATGCATCTGCAGATGTTATTTCTGCTAGCTAGAGTATACTATGTATAATTTTGCAGAAGTGAACCACAAAAATATGTTGTGCAAAGTTTGTATTTTGCAGAGCAGAAGGGTTGATATCAGGGATAGAAAAATAAAAAGCCCCCCCCTACAAGTCATGAAGAGGTCTTTATATAAAATTTTCTATCTGAAGCAATCCTATGTATTGCTTTAAAAATGCCCAAGATGAATGGCTTTAAATTGAAGCCCTTTATTGTAAATTTTGATTAGAGAGATAGTTTTATGCATTTTATTCAAAGGAAACCTATGGACCATTCTTTTGTTGTTGTTGTTTTGAGACAGTCTCAAGCTGTTGCCCTCGGTAGAGTGTCACGGGGTCACAGCTCACAGCAACCTCAAACTCTTGGGCTTAAGTGATTCTCTTGCCTTAGCCTCCCAAGTAGCTGGGACAACAGGCACCTGCCACAATGCCCGACTATTTTTCTGTTGCAAAAATAGTCATTGTTTTAGCTGGCCCAGGCTGGGTTTGAACTGGCAGCTTTGGTGTATGTAGCCAGCGCCCTACCCCCTGAACTACAGGTGCTGCCCTATGGGCCATTCTTAATACACTTAACACGCGGGATGATGACTGCAGGGTCATGATTGATAGGGCATGATTTAAAAGACTGAAACCCACCTATTATACTAAAACTCTGCACAAAATTTTAAACTTTACTTTCCAATTTGTGTGTGAAGAATTTCTCCCACTATTCTGATAATTAAGATTGGCAGAGTGAGATTATAAATTTTGTGTATTTATCATGAAAGTGGAAAGATGGCCTGTGGTCACCCTGTGCCAAGCCATACATATTCTCTTGTTGTGTAACAATGACTACATGCAGTAGAACCTCTGTAAGTTGACCACCTAGGGGACCGTAATAAACTGATCAACATATGGAGGTGGTCAACATAAAGAACTAGGCCTGCTGTACTGATACATACATATACTTTACTTTCTTGTATAGCTTTTATTAGAATCATGTGAAATCACAGATAATCAAAATCATACAGACAGTATCATACAAAATCAATACATTTACTATCTTTTCTTGGTTTAATCATTGTTTCTGAAAAAATAGTCATTTTTGGTCTGTTTCTTTTTCTCTTTTCTTTTATTAAGTCATTACGTACATAGATCATAAATACATTTATGCCATTATGGGATTCAACGTGTTGATTATTTGTACAAATTCTAGCTACATGCTCAGCATACCTGGGGTCTTTCCAATGCAAATCACTTTAAACTTCATCCTCAGATTCCTGACACTCTTCTTTTGGAGACTGAAGTTTCCGTGTCACCCTCACTTGCTTCTTCCACTCCATCAGCTGCTTCATGCACTTTTACACTGGTCTGTACTTTGGTCAAAATCATTTGGAAAATTATTTCTGAATCAGGTTCATTACAGGTCAGGTTCCTAACTGGTTGCCACCTCATCATCCATGGCAACAAAGCCCCCACAATCTACTCCTTCAAATTTTGCCATGGGAAGGGACTGTCTGATGAGCCCAAAACGTTGTGCTCTTGGGTTGTGACACATACAACTTTCTTGACACATCTGTGTATCATTTCTGGCTGAACTTGATTCCAGGCAGAACTGACCCAGAAGAGAGCATCCAAAGTGTGAACTCACACAGCAGATGAAGTTGCTTCCATAGGTGAACCACGGGTTTGTGTTTTAGCAATAACCCACTGCAGGAGTCGGGCTCCATGGTGCATTTTAAATGTTTGGATGATGCCTTGGTTAAGAGGTTGGATGTTTGGAAGCAGAAATTTCAGTTTCAAGTTTGTGAGATGATTTACCTGCGGTGGCCGGGACAGTTGTGTGCTGTCACCAGCACGGACTGTTGCTTCTTCATTTCTCAGTCACTACCCCTGACCCATTCCTCAACTAGGGCACCAATCATGCATGTGCATTTGTTTAATCTCCAAGTGACCAGGACATCTTTGGCCTTCAAGTTTTTTAATTTGCCTGGCTTTGCCAATTTACCAGTCACTAAGGGCTTTAGTTTCTCTCCAGGTGAGCTAGTGCAAAGCAGAACTGTGAAGTGTTCTTTGGAAAGTTTTCCACTCTTATATTTGTCACCCTTCATGACAAGGCTCCTGTGACACATCGCCTTGAAAAAGAGTTCCCATTCCCCTCGGTGTTAAAGATGTCATCTTTTGGGTGGTGCCTGTGGCTCAAAGGAGTAGGGCACTGGCCCCATATGCCAGAGGTGGTGGGTTCAAATCCAGCCCTGGCCAAAACTGCAAAAAAAAAAAAAAAAAAAAAAGATGTCATCTTTTAAGCCTCTGGGGAAGTCTGGGAACTTTTTGATGAACTCTTCCGCAACTTCTAGTAGAACTTTGTTGGATTCACTACACAAGACTTTCTGAGAGATCTCATGTCACAGTTTAAACTTCTTGAGCCAATCACTTGATGCAAACCTGAATTCTTGTGTGAATTTTTAGCAACTTCTTCTTCTTTTTTTTTTTTTTTTTTTGAGACAAAGTCTCACTTTGCTGCTCTCAGTAGAGTGGTGTGGTGTCACAACTCACAGCAACCTCCAACTCTAGGGCTTAAGCTATTCTCCTTCATTAGTCTCCAGAGTAGCTGGGACTACAGGCACCTGCCACAGTGCCCAGCTATTTTGTGTTGTCACTGATGTTTTAGCTGGCTGGGGCCAGTTTGAACCCACCACCCTCGGTATATGGGGCTGGCGTCCTACCTACTGAGCCACAGACACCACCCTTTTTAGCAACTTCTTGAATCATCGGTCTGGAGATTGGGGCATTAACTGCCTTCATTTGTTTGAACCACCTTACTGAGGCTTCATTGACTTCATCAGGGAAGTTCTCCTCCTACAGGAAAGCTGTAGGTCTCTGCTTTCCCATGTCTCTCCAAGTACTCATGTTCATGTTTTTCAGTGTTGCTAACTGTGGTCTTGCTAACACCAAAATGTTCTGCCATCTTATTTTGGCTGCTGCTTTTCAGAAAATGTAGAATTTCAATCTTTTCCTTCAGTGTCAGCTCTTGGACTTCTTTCCTTTGGGCCATCATGTCTTGATTAATTGTAAAACAATTCAGTAATTGTAAGATGGACCTATAATTCAGACCAGTCCTTCACATTGAAAAAGTCTTCCACAACATCTGATAAATAGGACATTAGTCCTGATCCAACACATGGTAGTAATAAAACATGAGAAAAGAACTTATGCTGTAGAAAAATAACACAACTCTCAGAGCAAAGCCCACACTTTTTACCCTTTGGTGTAGAGTGGACTCAACTGGTCAAGTTATAGAGGGCAAATGAATAGTGTGTCACAGTACAAGTGGTCAAGATGCAACCTACAGAGTTGGTCAATATATAGAGGTCAGTCTTCCATTGTGCACATGTGGTGAATGTCTGATCTATGAAAATTAGGTCAATGTAGGGAAGTGGCCAACTATGGAGGTCCTACTGTATTTGTAAAGCCAAGACTGATTGTTGTACTCCAGCAAGTTAATGAGATGTGTTTCCTCTCACATCATACAGTCCATCGTGGGTGTTCCTGTTCAGGTGGTTGGTTCTACTTCAAGTGGTGACCCAGGGATCCAGCCTTCTTCCATCCTGTGGCTCTGCTATCCTCAAAGTATGGCTCCCTAAGTAGCCATAGGGGATGTCATCCAGTAATCAAAAGAGAGAAGGGAGTTGTCTGGAGTGCACATCCCATTTGCCCACATGCCAGCAAATCACACAGTCTGATCTGCATGAAAAGAGTGCTGGAAAATGTAGTCCCTGATTGGGCAGCCACTTCCAGCAACTCTATGCCATCAAAGTAAGTAGGAAATTTCAGTAGACAGCTAACCATCTCTGCCAGAGTGTAAATATCTCATATTCTCTCTCCTCCTCCTTCTTCTTCCTCTTCCTCTTCTCTCTCTCAACACCCAACACTTACTTGCTTGTTTTAGGGATAACAAAATGGGCATAACTTTTGACATAAATAAATGAAAACAAATAAGAAAGTCTTAACTGCAGAACTTGCTGGAAGTTCCAAAGCAAGCCGTCCTTTGACTGCTTTTGCTTTCAAGATAGTCAACTTGTTAGTGGTAGCAGAATTTAAGTATTAAAAATTAATTCATATAAATAAAATGTTTAAAGCTGTCTGTATTCTCCATCCATCTTCCCCAACCCCCAATTAGGCCTCAAGCTGATAGAGATAGGCACCACCTCTTCTTAGTGTTCAAAGTGTCTAGCACACAGTATGTGTCAAATGCTCTGGGGGTTTGGCCACAAGCACGCATGGAGGAGGGAGTAATTGTAAGAGTGAGTGAGTGCACGAAGTTAGTCTTGTTCCCTGCTGGAGACTATTTCCAGGTATATATAATAACTGAGTTAATTAAACCATTCCTTACCTGATTTTGTAAGGGACTTGGAAAAGTCTAAATTTAAAAATTAACCTTAAGTAGATGTACAAAGGCTAGAACTAGAGCTTCCAAGAACAAGAAAGAAATGTAATGAAATAGGGAAAATTCATTTTAATTGTACAGATTATTTATGCAAATGAGTTTAAAAAAGTGTATGGCAAAAGTGTTACAAAGGCACTTTTTAGTGCTAAATATTAAAAAACAGCAACAACTAAAACAATTAGAACGCATGAAAAAGTATTTAAAAACCAGACAATCCAAGAAATTGAAATACATATATGTGCCCACAAGGCATTCGTTGCTCCAAGATGAATATAAAAAGCTAAAATATTTAAAAGTAAAGATTTAAAAAATAGAAAGCTATGTGTGTAGAAGAAAAAGTAACAAATTCAAGTGTTTTTATTTATGTACATAGAAAACGGAATACAAATTGAGGGCCAAAAGATGCTTTTTAAAAAGTCAGAAAATCCCTTTGTATAGGAAATCTTTTGATAAAATCTAGGTTAAAAATAATTGGTCAATGTCTTTGAAAAGACACTAGCTAGAGACAGGGAAGAACTAGCATTGTGCATATTTAAAGGAAAAGGGAAAAGTCTTCTCTCTCATTACCAGGTAAGTAGGAAAAGGAATCCAAACAAAATCCATTTGCACTTGCAGACGTTAAGAGTCAGAACAAACTAACTGCAAATATCCGCCTGGGAAGAACAGAAAAGCCAGATAGGCTGAGAGAAGGATTTCACAGCTGCTTTAAGCAGGACAGTCATTAGTAAGCTTAGAAAAGTACCTGAGACCACTTAATTGAAGTATTTTCACAACTTCAAGCACTTCTGTTTGAGAAAGTGCATAGCAGCAAATCGGCTTCAATCTTAGACACACAGTAAAGAGTTAGCAGACCAGGGCTGCTCCTGAGAGGTCTTTACCATTTTCAGATCTCACAGGGAAGCCACAGTCTTACCTGCCTTCACAGCTGCCCTCCTACTCCTCATATTCATAGCCCTTATCTAGATCGTCATGTAAATCACGAAAGTGCATCTTCCCCACTAGTCTGAATTCTCCCTGAAGGCAGGGCTACTGTTTGGTTTGTTACCACAAAAGAAACTCTGTAAATTGACCACCCAAAGGATTGTAACAAACTGGTCAAAATACAGAGGTGGTCAGCTTAGGAACTCGGCCTACTGTACGGATACGTACGTGTGGTACACGTCTACTCTTTGAAAATTAGGTCAACTTAAGGAGGTGGTCAATGTAGGGAAGTGGTCAACTATGGAGGTCCTATTGTATATTTTCACAGTCTCTGGCATAGAAAAGACTCCCTGTAAAAGCTTCTTAAGTTGAAGGAATGATCTGAGCACAAGAAGAATTTTCTTACCTCCTACTCTTTATTTGCTTAACTCTTCATCTCTTAGAAGATCTTGACTTAAGAGTAGCTTTCCAGAGGAAGCTCTCCTATACTACCCCCAATCTACCTGTTATACGTTCCCTTAGCGCTGTGTTCCTTCATTACTCTTGTCAAAGTTACAACTTCACATTTCTTTATGGAATTGTTTGATGAATGTCTCTTCTGCCAACAGTCTACAGGCCCTAAGTATAAGTCATTTTATTTTTAGCATAGTGATCAGCATATAATTTGTCTTTTAATGAATGTAATTCATTAGCATACAATTGCCTCAACTAGTTGAATGAAAGAACATAAATATATGAATGAATGAACAGGAAAAATATTTATGAAGTTTACCACTAAACATATCCTGACTCTGGGGACAGTTTATATACATTTAGTTAGAATAACAATTTGAAGAAACCCTTTACAATTGGTATGGTAATGAAAAATGAAATTTATAAACACAAGAAGCTTAAAATATAAAATACACAATGCAATGATATGACTAATATATATTATTTATGGTGTACATCTTTCCATGATCTGTGTGAAGTCAGGGTGCTAAGAAGACTGACAAGTTAAAGCTCATTACTGAGATTCCAAAATTATACTGGAGGTATAACCCAAGTGCTGCTTGAATACCTATGCAGAGAGAAAGAAGTACGTCTGTATTTGGCTACAGAACTGCAAACAGTTAAAGAAAATTTGGCGTTGATGTGAGGGAATAGCAATCAGAAGAATACATGAAGGCTTGAAAATGAAGCCTTAAGACAAAAGTTAAGGACTTGGACTTCAAGAACAAGAGAAAGCAGCAGGAGCGTCCTGTATGTAAACTTCTCACCGGGAGACTTTGAAGAGCGAGTCTCCAACTCCCCTATTGCTAGAGGAATAAAACATGATCAAAACCCAGCAAGTGGGGCTTATGTCTGAAGGACAGTAGGTGTTTCAGGTCGAGCTTTTCAACCTTGGATTAACTAACTACGGATGCTGTGTCCCTCTGAAAATTCCCTAAGGATAGATATGTGCTCACTGGGATGAAATGATTTAGGGGAACTCGCAAGGCCAGGTCCCAGACCAAGGCTTTCTGATCTCCCCACTGCCCTCAGCCTCCGCTCTATATAATGAGAGGGGGTTGGATAATAAAAGTGATAGTTCTTCCGTGGAAATCTTTTATTCCTTCATTGTAAATTTGCTCTCCACTCACTCACATGATCTGCCTCCTTTTGAAACACCTTCAGGGGTTTATACCTAAAGAAGAAATTATAGCATCTTTATCTAGGATATGAGTGATAATTAGAATTATTAATGTATACAGTACACAATGGGGATTGTTTAAAGAGTAGGGGTGGGGAAAATTTGTGTTTATATTAAACAAGAAACAAACTGAAATGAGTGTCAACCTCATGAAAAGGAAAGTTTTCAAAAGTAAAAGTTTTTTGAGTATCTGTTTACTTACTCAACCTAGGAATAAGTGTCTCTTTTTTGTTTTGTTTTGGGTTTTTTTGCAGTTTTTGGCTGGGGCTGGATTGGTTTGAATCTGCTATCTCCGGCATATGGGGCCGGCACCCTACTCTTTTGAGCCACAGGCACTGCCCAATAAGTTTCTCTTTTTGCCCCATACTTTTCAGGTATTTGTGGTGGCCTCAGTCATAATAGAACGTGGAATTGCTGCTAAATGTGCTGTTTCACTTTGTTCATTTGTTCAACATTAATTGAATATTTAACGGAGCATCTGTCTTGTGTGCAGTGTTAGGTTCTATGGGAAATAAGAAGGTTTTTTTTTTTTTTGAGACAGAGTCTAACTATATCGCCCTCAGTAGAGTGCTGTGGCGTCACAGCTCACAGCAACCTCCAACTCTTGGGCTTAAGCAATTCTCTTGCCTCAGCCTGCCAAGTAGCTGGGACTACAGGCACCTGCCACAAGGCCCAGCTATTTTTTGGTTGCAGTTGTCATTGTTGTTTAGCAGGCACAGGCTGGACTCGAACCTGCCAGCCTCGGTGTATGTAGCTGGCGCCCTACTCACTGAGCTATGGATGCCGCCAAGGGAAATAAGAAGTTTTAAACAGGAAACCTTCCAGAAGTTTTAGGAAAAATAAGAAGTTTCAAATAGGAAACCTTCCCATGTGACATTTGTAAGCAAACCTTTCTTTGATTCAATGTATCAGAGACTAGATTTAACAAACTACAGATTATCTAATGTCATTAAACTCATTCATTGATTGGTTCATTCAATCAACAAATATTTATTGTAGAAGATGTGAGGCAATCTCTTGTCTCAGAGAGGTTTTGGTTTAGTAGGAAAGCAAATCAATGCATATCAATGTCTAAAATATCAGGCAGCCTATTTTAGTGACTGAGGCAGATACTAACTTTAGGTTGGTTAGGTACTTAGATTTCCACCTACTTCTTTGTTTTGTAAGCTACTTTAGAAAGCCCAGTGCTTTATTGGCAGCCTCCCTCACACTTAGGGGTGACCAAGTCACATAGTCTTTTCCAGTGAGATGCAAGGGGAGGTGCCCTTCCTCACTGGTGGTGTCTTGTTACTGGGGCCTTGGGTGGAGGAAAGTGGAAGCAAAGAGAACAAGAGGGAGGGAATCAGCTCTCTGAAGCCTCTTATATAACAGCATTAATCCATCCATTAAAAAAATAAATAGAATAGACTTAATCACTTCCCCAAAGGCCCCACTTCTTATATTTACTGCTGTAGATTAAGTTCCAACCTGTTAATTTGGGGCAGGACACACTAATGCACAGCAAAGTGGCATTTGACATAATTGAAGACCAATTCATCTATGAGGCTGTGAGCTCTTCGAGAGAGTCAAATGTGCCTTATTTATCTTTGCATGCTCATGCCAAGTATCATAACAGTGGTCAGTATATAGAAGGTTTTCTTAAATACTGTTAAATAAATAAAATAAATAAATAAATACAATAGACATCATGATTACTCCACACGCACACACACACTTTGATGGATTAAGGTTAGATTACCATCTGGGGATGTGCCTTTGGCATAGTCCACTGGGGGAACAGTACTCCAAATTAGACTATCATAGAACTATTTCAGGCTGAACGGCAATTGAAAATTATATAAAATATGTCAAGATAGCAAACCAATAGAAATCATTGTACATCATTTCCTTCTAAATTTTCCACATTTTCTAGCTGTAGGATTGGTGCACAATGCCTCAAAATAAATTAATAGATTAGTAATCAATTGATCTCATTTCTTGCTCTGAAATAAAATGAAATGCATCTGAGCCAACATTTATTGATCCTACTGTGCTTTAGACACTGAGCTAGGTGCTGAGGTTATAAAGATTAACTTTTTCAAATCTTCAGGAATTCACTGTTCATTGGTAAAAGAGGCACATGAATAGATAAGACATTATAGTTCCTATGATAGGAGCTTGGCCCAATATGATGAAGCCAGGAAGGAAGGATTCTAGCAAAAGCTTCATAAATATCAGTGCCACGAGCTAATAGTGTGGTCATAAAAATGAGATTTGCATTTTTACTCACTAGATTTTGGCAAATAAAATACCCTTTGTACTTTATTAACTAAGAATGTGATCACAAATCTCCTTTCAATGTGAATAAAAATTTTGAATTGTTGTCTTATTAACATGGTATCTCTACCTTAAATGGAATGGCAGAAACCCCTGAAAAGTTGTCTTGAAAACATACAGCTGGTTTTTGGCACAGGGCTTTGTATAGCACAGGTCAGTCTTGGAGTTAATAGAGATTTATTTTCAGAAGTGGAAAAATAGCCCTTAATATAAGGAAGATCTGATGAAACAGTCAATCCGGGGGCCCATGGCATGGCTCCCAAGGGTATTATTGAAATAAGATTCTGGGTTAGTCATTTTAAAAAATAATACCCTGGTCAGGTGGTTTAGAAAGGAAAAGTACATTTATATCATTTTCCTTTTTAAGAATACATAAATGTTTTAAAATAATAAAGCTTATTTTATACTCTACTAGAAGAAAAAGATGATGAGAAAAACCTAAAAAAATTAATTCTTCCTCTGATTTTAGCTGTTGACCCCTCCCCCCTCCCCTTACCACTATTTCTAGGGGGTTCCCATGTACAGCTCAGCTCTGTTTGTAGATCCTGAAAAGCTCAAGCCTCTTTGCTTCCAGTTTTAACTCCACCTCCTACCCCTCTATAATCCCAAGTGCCTTTCTCATTCAACACCCTCTAGAATAAATGCTTTTCTTTATCTAAAATCCTCTACACAAATACTATGGGGTAGGGAGAATTCCAGGTTGCCCTTTTTTCCTGTGATAATTGAGGCTGTGTTAACTTACTACCTCCGGTTGTTACCGGAGAGTTTAAAGCTGCTGGTGTAAATCCGCTTGTTTTGTTAAAACTTTAGTGCTAAGTTGTCTATTACCTCGTGGTGCCTGAGCATCACGAACCTTGTGTCAGCAGATAGAACCTTGTTTGGTTCATAATGAATTATGCTGCTGTTGAAATCCGTTCTTTCAAAAAGTTCTAAAAGAATGTAGCACACTTCTGCTACAGCAGCTTGAGAGCAGGAAGCCGCATTATTATTATATTTCTTTATTTTAACTGAAATGTAGCCTTTGTTTTCACACTCCTGGCAGACTTCTTCCATTTCTACAAGAATTTAATAGTAACTTTTATCCACAGAGAGTAGGAAGGATTCCTCTAGGCTCAGTTGTGAGTGGATGTAATAGATGACCTTGTAAATGCTCTGGCAATCCAAATCTACTCCGGGGGATTGTCAACTGGATAATGAAGAAATATGTTCCAGGGTTCAGAAGTGACTGTTTTACACTAACATCTACCTATATGCACTCCAGCTCTTTGTGTCCCTGTGTGCTGGAGTGAGCATAGGTAGATGTTAGTGTATGTTGGTGTGCGTGTTAGTATACATGTTGGCATATGTTGAGCATGTGTGCATTAGTGTGTGGATTGCGTGTATGTGTGCATGCATGTGTGTTAGTGTTAGTGTATGTGTTGGGGGAGTGTGGCAAAAATAGGCAAGAATAAACCGATGAGTAGAAATGGAAACGTGATGAGCATATTTACAAAGCAAAGCTGTGTTCTATGTTTTTTCCCATGAAAATGCCAACTAGACCTATTCTACAAAAGCGCTGGGGCAAAGAAGTTAAGAAGAGAGCAATGACTAAGAGAGCTCAAGGAAGAGCTACAGGCAGGAGAGGGAGGCCTAGAAAGGAAGGGAAGAGAGAGGAAAAGCGGAAGAAGACCGAGTAGGATGGAAAGGAAACAACGTTACTTGGGCCAATGGCCTGGCATTGGGTGTCTGGCTTCTTGCTAGTAGCTGTTACCATAGAGTGCATGAGGAAAAATGATTTAGAGGTCAAGTTCAACAGCATGGGCTGAAATACATCCTACCTTGTTTTTTTTTTTTTTGGCTGTATTTGAGGAACATTAATGACCAGCCTGTTGAAGGACAGTGGAGCCCATAGACCCCTGAAAGCTTCCCAGCTGCCTGGTGACCCGTGGGAGTTGACAGTATCCTCCAGTCCACCCAGCCTCAGCTTCAGAAGGAACAAGAAGAGCTGTCTGTGGGGTTAGTTCTGTGTAAGTGCTGAGGAGGGAGACACAGGGAACAACACAGAAAGAGAGAAGCGTCGTATCCCCAGGTACTGAATGCCCTTGTGGCTGCCAAACAGTCCTACATGTTTTCACACTGAGATGTAACTGAAGGCATTTAAGGTGATCCTAAGATCAGTCAGAATTTATCTCCGTAAAAAGCCTGTATAGGGCGGTGCCTGTGGCTCAAAGGAGTAGGGCGTCAGCACCATATGCCGGAGGTGGCAGGTTCAAACCCCAGCCCCAGCCAAAAACTGTAAAAAAAAAAAAAAAGCCTGTATGCAGGAACCTTGCTTCATTAAATAATGTAAATTATCATCACATTTAAAGATAAAGAGGGTTAAAAACATAAGGAACATGTTTACAGGGATAAACATGATCACAAACATGAAAACGTGGCTTAGGCTAAAACAGGGTAATTAACAAAGAAAAAAAAATGCTAAAGGATTTGGAGGACTGAAAACCAAGATGCCTCAGAAGGGTGCTGTGCCTGCTTCCCACTCTCTCCTCCCTGGGGCTCGGCCCCCACGTCAGTCATGCCTCTGGGCCATCACCAAGGGGCTATTTGTCTGTTTCCACACTACTGCATCACAAAACATCATGCCCACTTGCCTGGAAAAGATAATATCTCACACACATGGGGCTTGCCTTTGATCTCTGTGGTCGAGCTGGAGGTCAGAGGCCACCTTCCCCAGGCCCTTACTTCAAATGATTGCTTTCATTTACTGAGAAGCTCAGTTAGAAGGGCAAAGGCAGGAAAAATAAAAGCTGTGATTTAATAGCGATTTATGCGTTTGGCCTATTTCGGGTTGGGTTTTATTTTCTTTGGGTCACATCTAATCCCCATTCCTCACTGTCCCCTTGTCCCCCCTCCCTCCTCATTTGTTTGTTTTCTGGCTGCAGACAAATTGGCACTCCGAGAGATCCTCCCGCCTGGAACTTGTCACGGAGCACCTTGTCTTTCTAGAAGGTGGCATTCAGAGACTTAATTCACTGTCTTTTATTGACATTGTATCTGTATCAGAAGGCACAATTATGCATGGGGCTCTCATAAAGGCTGTACACAGTACATATAAACGGCTTGCTTAGATGACAAACGGGAAAAGGAGGTAGGTGGTGAGGCAAGGTGGACCCAAAATGGGAGTGGGATGTAGCCATGGGAAACATTTTATGGTATTTTCTCTTTTGTGAATCAATAAAACAAAAATTATTTTATTCAGATTTTTAAAGCATGAACTTTCACGTGAGACAGTTATTTTGCAGTTACTTTGTATTATCATTAATGATCACTGCAATATCATACATTGTGTAAGTACTTCACTGTATAATAACGTGCCACGTTCTTACTTGCTGAGGGCATCCCCTGTACCAGGCCCCATGGAGGATGCTGAGTCTGTGTTTATTTCAATTTGCTCTCCCAATAAGCCTACGAGGCAGACACTGTTCCTCTTTTCAAAAGGAAAGGCACTTAATCAGAGAGGTACACACAAGAACTGTAAGCCTGGTTTTATTCTTACGGAATTGACAATTCTTTGAGTGAGATGGATGAGAATGGATGAGTTTTACCAAAGAAATTTGAAAATACTATACTACACTTTTAAAATGGAAGGTCTAGAAATCTCAGCTCAGTACTGTGATGCTTATATTATAGTAACTCTGACTTCTCTGCTAATCTCATGAAGGCAGCTTTGCAGAAGACTCTGGAGTCAAAGCCATAGGCAAGTTGCAGAACCCTGAACCCAGCTTCATCTATAGTTCGGACATAAAGGGAGTTCCTACCTCACAGGGCTGTTATGAGGATTAAACAGAAGACAGGTGAAACACAGTCTAGGGTTTGCTATATGCCAATATACGTGTGTGTGTTTCCTACATCTATATTGTTTACGTCTACACTCTAACCTCTCTCTCTCTGTGCGCATGTGTGCGTATGTATGTGGAATATATAATTAGAGCAATGTGGAGACTGACCTCCCTGTCCCTCCGGTGGATAGCACTGCTGACTGCAGCTTGGAGTCTCAGAGATGCCATAGTCAACCAATATAATAATCAAGACTTCTGCACCTCAAAAATATATGGGGGGAATGTTTGGTGACTGACCATTAGAGAGTGCTTAGCTTATGGAGACTTTGAAGAGAGTGCTTAGCTTATGGAGACTTTGAAGAGAGAACACAGGAACAAGGTCTCTAGAGGTCATATTGCCTAACTGTGAAACACAAAAATATATAAGTCAGTTAATCTGGTCTGAGGAGCCCCACGGATACAGACTGGGACATAGGAAGTCTGTTGAAGACAAAGACATGCTCAAATTTCTGTCAATAAAAAAAAAAAAGGCAGGGGGAATGACAGTTAAGGGCCTGGACTTTGGAGCCAGGCAGGACAGCAGTCTCTTCTTATCTGGGGTACTGAAACAGGTCAGTACAGTACAATGAGACATAGAGAGAAGAAGAGGGAGGGCGAGAGAGGGAGAGTGGCCACATTCACATAACTGTGATCACAGTCTATTGTTATAATTGTTCTATTTTATTATTATTAATCTCTTGCAGTGCCTAATTTATAGCTTAAACTTTATCATGGTTGTGTAAACATAGGAAAAACAATGCATTACGGAGGGTTTGCACCATCCACAGGTTCAGACATCCTCTGGGGGTCTTGGAACATGACCCCACATAACGCTGCCCATAAGGGAGGGCTGCTGTACTAGATTTAGTTCACGTACTAGCTGTGGGACTGTGAGCCATTGAGTGAACCCTCAGCACCTCCGTTTCCCCAAGGGAATCCCCCATTGACATTTGGTGTGAGAATTAAATTGGGTTAATGTGAATGAAGTCCCCACTGCACTGCCTGGCCCAACACCAACCCTCAATGCCTGTTCTCTGTGCAGAGACTGGGCAGTGGGCAGCTTCCTCTGAGTGGATTCATTCCCGCCATCTATAGGCCGCACAACGCGTTTTTTAAAGCTTGCTCTCAGCTCTCAGAAGCTACTGTAAACTTTTTTCAACAGAAAGGACACAGAGTTGGGAAGGGGGTTCCATGAAATTCCCAGAGTTTTCTAGTGTCTGACTCACTCACCGTTGGGTTCTGAGAGAGGCACACCACTCCTTGTGCAAAGGAGAACCCGCTTGCTCAGGGTCCTCAGCAAAGACACTTACGGCCTAGGAATGGCCTGAATGCTGACGAGAAAAGTCTCCAGTGAATTTTGTAACTGATGGTGGCAGTTCAAGAAATGAGAGTTGACTGGGAGCAAATGCCTGTCTGTATTGGATGGTTTCATAAAGGTAGGACATTTAGGAGGATTTAGAAGGATAAATTGGAACTTAATATAAAGAGAGAAGATGAGTGGATTTTTCAATCCCAAGATGAGTGCTGGGTGTGGAGAACAAAGAGCTCCATTTGTTAGTTGGCACTGTGCGACCTTCACAGAGCACAGGTTCATTCCCGACCATCTACACTCAACTGACAAAACTGAGGTAGAAAAGCCTTTCTGAGTTAGTGCCAGGGTTAACTTCTCCCTTCCCCCTGAAAGGAGACACTCCCATGACTCTCCTGTTCACCCCTTAGTGGAGAAGGCAAGGACAAAATTAGCCTCAGGTTCCCCTAGAGAAGAAACTGCAGCAGAGATGTGTGAGGTGCTCTTTGACTCACTGTAGGGTTCCATTCTCATAAATCCACTGTAAGCTGAAAATTCATTAAGTGGAAAATGCATTTAATGCTTGCAGCCCAGCAGTCTCTGACCTACCGTTGTTTGACTTAAAATTTTTTCACTTTGCAATGGGTTTATTGAGGCATAGCCCCATCTTCAGTCAAGGAGCTCCTTATGACTCATGTTGGGGTTATGGTTTCTACCGAATGTGTCTTAACCACATTAGCACCATCATAACGTTATCTTAGGAAAAGAAGTTAATAACTCAGAATGGTTGGAGCGGGGTCTGAGGCAGCACCCAGGGGGAGTGGAGCTGTTTTTTAATATCCTGGTTGTGCCAGCTGAATTCTGTTTCTCAGGTGTGCATTCCCCAGCTGGAAATGCTGCAAAAAAGGATTAGATCTGCAACCCCTGTGATGGCCTAAGCCCTCACCGACCTTGGAACCCAAGAAGATAAGCTTCCCAGGAAGGCATTCTTTTGACTTGCTTGAATTGAACCCAGTGCTCCTTTTTCCTGACTTTTCAGGTACCGATGAGCCATCTTTTTCATTTGTTTTTAAAGTAACGTTTCTGTGGCCTTACCCAGAACCCTGTCTTGATTCACTCGCATTCACTAATCTCCCCACTATAAGAGTTTGAGATCTTAAAAACCTGGAACTCTTTCCCACCTGCTCCTCGTTAAACAATTACATGGTCAGGAGCTCGCAAAGCAGTTAATAATGCACCCAGGTCCTGTTACCTCCTGGTCCCGAATGCAGGGCATGAATTACATCCTTGGCCCATTTGGGAGCTGTGTCTCTGGAACAATGGCACATACACAAAGAAGGGTGGCAACTGCTTGGGGGTTCCCTCTGACTTCTCCTGGCTAGACACTCAGTTCCCATACTCCTGACCGGACAGTACGCTGCTCCCAGTGTGTTACAATGTACTTTTAAAATCCTGTACTTTGTATTTTTTCTCATTGTGTGGAAATTCTTTTTCGTTTATTAATTTATTATTTAGCAGGTATGTTCCGAGCCGTTAACATTCTTGGCAGCAGCGATGCGGCAGTAAGCAGACGGAGTTCCTGCCCTCCTGGCACTGATGTTCTTGTGGCTACGTCAGTGCTTTGCAAGGTAGATGCAAAGTTTTACAAGAGCAAATAGGATGCATTTTAGCCTTCTTTTTGGTAACAGTTTGAACTATGATACCACGTGGCCTTTGTGCCACACTTCACAAGCTGTAAACCATTCTGGTCCCATGATTTGATTTTCTTGTTTCCATCAGCGAGACGTTGTCTGGGCAGGGAAGGCATTCGGTGACAAGAGGCAATTCTCCTGCCATTCCTCAGAAATCCTCAGAATGTCCTGTGGCACTGCAGATAGTGTAGTTCCTTTAAACACACTTTTAAAAGATTTTTTTTAAAGAGGATAAACATCAATTTGGAAAACATTTTTTTCCTTGGGGCCACAATGTTTTATTAGGTCAAGTGCATTAACTGCCATGTGAGTTGCATTTCACCTGCACTAGTTTTGAGACTGTGGGCCTCGTGCAGCGTGTATAAGTCACACATCTCTTGAACATTGACTGCCACAGTAGAAATAATCTATTTTCCTTGAGTGTTTTATTAGGTCAAGAGACATCTGAGTTATATTTGCTTCATGAGGCCACAAACTCAAAACTAGCATGACTTACATATAACACACATGGCACAATATGTTAAAAAATGTACTGATCCTGGGTCCCTACACACATCATTAAATCTGACTCTAGGTCGGTAGGACTGAATAGCTATACTTAAAAATCTCCCCAGATAATTCTAATGTTCAGCCAAGGCTATAGACCAATGGCCATTGCTGTTGGATACCTACCTGTGGACAGTGACAAACGAATTTGATATCATCTCTGTCCTCAGAATTTAAGATTTAAAGAGAAAGGCAAAGAATAGGTTATAAACAAATTATGATAAATGCTATGGAGAAAATGAAAAGATGGTAATAATTGGATATAATGGTAAAGTATCAGGTGATGATCAACTTTAGACAGAAGGGTCAGAGAGGTGACATTTAACATGGAAATTAAAGGAAGACAAAGAGCTAGTCTCTGGAGGAGGGAAGGGAGCTGAGAAGGAGATGGAATGGGGAAGAGATACTTCTTAGCAATTTGAACGACACATGCGACGGCCTTTGAGTGAAGCCGGGCTAGGTATATTTGAAGAGTTCTATGTGTGAGTGAGTAAAGACAGGGCTGAGTGATTTGAGATGTCCTGGAGAAATTAGGCAGGAACCCCATCGTATCCAACTTTATAGGCCATGTTAAAGTATTTGCATTTCATTCTATGCTTAGTGAGAATCTATCAAAGTTTTAAATTGGGGATGTGAGATGTTTCCATTTAGTTTTTTAAAAGATCAGGTGAGAGATAAGACAAGCTTTGATGAGGGTGGTGTAGAGAAGATGTGGAAGGCGCCTCCCATTGTTTAGAAATTGCATACAGAGACCCAAAATAATTGTTACTTAAGATGGGGATTTAAGTTTCCTTTATATAATGAGCGTTTCAGGGTGAAATGGCAGTTCTTTCAGTTCTCACCTCTACCTTCCCTAGGGAGTGTCTTCATCCATAAATAATCTCACAATTGCGGCATAGCAGAGGTAGTCCTCGTCACTGTGTCTTCACTCTGGGCAGGAAGAAGGAGGCAGATGCAACAGTCTCCCGTGGAGTCAACCCACCTGTCAAAGATCATCCTCACTGGAGATCTTACTGACTTTCTAGAAGCCCCACCAGTTCTGCCCACATTCTATGGACCAGTACTCTGGCTACCCCAATCTGCAAGAAAAGCTGAAAAATGTACCTTTTTACCTGAGCACATTGCTACCCTCAAAAAAAAAGTATCTAAATTTTGTAGTAAAGAAGAAGACATAAAATGATATTAAGTGGGCATGGAAAGGTCTGACATAATGAGAAGGAGAATTTACAGCCTTGCAGAATTAGGATGGAGAATAGAGAAAGTGGTCAGTCCAGACAGGAGCCACAGGGGACTGGAGAAGAACATGGAAAAATACATTGAAAAATCAGAGAAGTTCACTTGGAAATGTGAAGTTTACAATATCTGTGAGATATCTAAATGGCACTGTGAAGCACATTGGGAATGAGAGAAAAAATTAAATCCAGAGAGATGTTATAGGCTGAAGACATAAATTTGGTTATGAACAGCTCATATGAAATTAGAACTCTGAGCAGAAAGTGCATAGAAATAACAGAACATGGTTAAGGACAAATACCTGAAAAGCACTAATAATAAAGTATCAATTATTAAGGGTCACAGATAAGAAGGACCCAATAAAGGAAACTGAAAAGAAGCTGGGAAGGTATATCACAGCAGCCCAGGGTAGAGAGTATTTGAGGAAGGTTGGAAGTCAACTTGTTTGAAGGCCAAAGGTGTGTCTATTGGAATATGGCAAATGGAAATCACTGATGAGCTTGAATATAGCTGTTTCAGCCAAGTGATAGGGTGGAAGCTGGTTGAGCCGAGTTTTGGAGGGACTGGAAGATGAGGAAGTGCACACAGCATGTGAAGGACCCCTCTCAAAAGACACTTGACTTTGGAGGGGAACAGAGTAAGAGGGTAATTTATGGAAAAAAATATTAAGAATCAAAGGAATCGTGTTTGTGATATTGTGAAGTTGAGAGATACTAGAGACTGTTGGCTTACTGAAGGGAATCATCCAATAGAGAACGAGAGAAGGAGAAACTGGAGTAGCTGTATCTCTAGGAAGCCTGGAGGGATGGAGCCAGGACAGAGTGGATGGTGTGGCTTGTGACAGGGGCATTCCTCATCCACTGTGATGCTGTACGATGCAATTCACTATGCAAATATTGTTCTAGGGTTTAGGCTCAGTCAGTCTTGGGTGTTCTGTATGTTTTTGGGTAAGGTACCCTTTCAATCTTATTATGGATTTCAGTCTGAGATTATTAGTGCAATTAAGGTCATGGGACCCATTGTGGGCAGACCCAATTACCAACACTGTAAAACACAAGGTTATCCCACTCTGCAAATACAAGGTGCACTTTCTAGATGCTCTTTCTTTTCCTTTTAACATCTTTCAAGAGCAAACTCTGAATACAATATTATTCCTCTCTTCCCTTCCACCTTCTCTTGCTCCCTCTGCCCCTTTAAGATTTTTGTTCCAGAACATATTTACATGTTTGCTTAGGTTGGCTGAAAATGGGGAATTGTGTTTAAATCTTTAGTGTTTACTTTTTAAATTGGTATGTAGCTGGGTAACCAACCATCTTAGTTTGCCCAGAACTGAAGTGTTTCCCTGGATACAGGACTTTTAGTGCTAAATCAGGAAAGTCCCTGCAAATCTGAATGGTTGGCCACCCTAAGCGTTGGTTACAAATGTAAAGGTGGTTTAAGGATCTTTGGCTTTAAGGCAAATCTATCAAAACACATTATTATTATTTTTTCTCAGTATTTAATCAGGCTTAAAATGCAACCATACTTCTGATAAAGATAAAAACAACTATAATCCAAAGATACCAGAATCTTAGGGAAATAGGTTAGGATTGTATAATGGTTATAAGCTCAGCTTTGGAGTCAGGAAAACTCAGCACAAATTCCTGGCATTAATGCTTTATGAGTTTAGGTCAGTTAATGAGTCTCTAAAAGCTTTGGTTTCCTTGGGAATAAAACCACACACACAGTATTAATAAGTCCTGTCTTTTTAGGCATTCTAAACATTACCAAGATAACACACAGTACACGTAAAGCACAGTACCTGGCAAAGACGATCAGTAGTTGACAACTGTGATGACAGTATTGACACTCATAAATAGACATAAGGTGATAGCATCTGAATTATGCCCAATTCCACACAATGAGACACTGGCTCTGTTGCCTGGCTAAAATGCAGTGGCATAATCATAGCTTTCTGCAGCCTCAAACTCTTGGGCACAAGCAAGTCTCCTGCCTCAGCCTACCAAAGAGCTGGGGCTATATGCGTACGAGACTGCAGCCACCATGAGAGTGTAGTCACCGCACACACCTAGGTTTTTCTTTTTTGGGGGAATGGGGTCTTATCTCTGTCCATGCCTACCACATTGCCTAGGCTGGTACTGAACTCCTGGCCTTATGCAATCCTCCTACCTTGACCTCCTATAGTGCAGGGATTACAGTATGAGCTACTCCCCCTGACACCAAAACACTTGAATTGTGCTTTTTTTTTACTCACCAATACAATTGATAATATTATGGCATGCTAGACGCTGAAATGTTCTATGTCCTATTTGCATAACTGAACAAAAGTTAAATCAGATCAATATAGTTTAATGTAAAATATGTAGGATTTTCAAAGAATGTCTGAATTAGAGGTAGAGTTGCATTACTCGGAGGAGGGCAGATTGTGGAGTAGGACTGCCAACATTCAAAGCCCAGCTCTGCCACTTGCCAGCTGAGAAATCTTGGTCAAGTTATTGAGCTATCTGCATCTCTATTTCTTCATCTCTAAAAAGGGGATATTGTCAGTTCTTACCTCATCTAGATCATCTGCACATGAACTAGAATAATACATATAGGATTTAGCACATAGTAAATACCAATAAAGGTACCAATAAGTGTTCTACTGATAACAGTAGCACAGGATGGTATTTATATACACCCCAAACTACTAATAATATTTAGTTTCACAGTGAATAGCAGATATTACTATAGTTTCAATTTAAAATCATGAAAAATAAATATTAACTAGAAAAAAGAATTCTTAAGAAAAATGATAATTAATGCAATAAACAAAAACAAAATATGTTGAAACCTTAAAAATCTATTTTCTCTCCCTTCCCAGATACATTAGTTCAATCCTTCAAAACCTAAAAGTAGTAATTATCATTCAATTTATTCAATACGTAAAAGAAATCTTTTAGTTGTAAGTTTAGTAGTAATAAGATAGAGGTAAATATACCTCTAACAAATGTTTTCAGTTCTGATCTTTTTAAATAATATATTTTTTTCTCAAACCAAAAGAGTTGAGATCATTATTTAAATATCTTTAATAGGGAAAAACACAGAAAGGAACATGAACCCTGCCTCAAATCACATTATTCAGAGATTAACACTTTGGCAGATGTACCTTAATCATTTTTACACACACACATTTCATATTTTATCTTATGAAAATTATAAATTTAATTTATATTATAAAATTTAGATTTTATAACATAATTACCAAATTATATTATTTGGTAAATGATCATCTTCTGATAATAGATGATGAATATTTTTCAAATCACCAATGTCCTTCCATATCATCAGTATATATATTTTACAATGTATTTAATCATTGCATCTTAGTGAACACTTAAGAGTTATCCAGTTTAAAGCCTTATAAACAAAGCAGCAACGCAATAACCTTTGAAAAATATAATTCAATGATTTCTGGGTTTATGCAAATAAAATACTTAAATTGATGAAATTGATGTTGGGACAGTAGAAAGTTAAGAGCCATAAGGACAATATAAGTTAAAATTCAAGGACTCTGTAATTGCAACATCTTAAAGAATGAAATACATTAGAAAACTATTTCTCTGAAATCCTTAAAACAATAAACTTTTTAATATTGAGCCCTTTCTAAGTTTTCTACTGAACTGGAGTTGAAATGCGTAGAATCTTAACTTTGCTACTAATTTAGTCCTCCACAAAAAGTGAGTTTTGCATGTGCTTAGATAGACTATTTAACTAGACACTTCAAAGCTGTAGGGATCATGTATTGTCTAGCTGTCTTTCCCCCATGGAACCACCTAGCACAGGGACAAGGGACATATTGCTTAAGAACAGATTAGTATATCTGCTAATTGGAATAGCTGTGAATGTCTGTGACTTGACTTTCTTCCAAACAATGATGGGAGTTGGGGATGTAACACAAAGAAAATGATTTATTATTTTTCTAGAAAAATTCTCTGAATGGTGATTATAAAAATGAACCAAAGTGAAAACACTAAAAGCAAGAGAAAAGAGCTTGCTGCAGAAAAATGCTTTAACATTTTCTTTTAAAAGTTATCTCAAGGATACTAAGACGGCGTGACAATTAAATGCAACACGAGATTGTGGATTACATTCCGGAATGGAAAAAGGACATTGTTGGACAGACTAGTAAAGCTGAATAAAGTTTATAGGTGGTTAACTTTAGTATTATACCAAAGTTAATTTCTTAGTTGTGATTATGCTATTGTTATGCGAGGTGTTACTTTGGTAGCTTTTCTCTGCCTAAAATTATTGGGCAATACATTTTTTAAATTTCTAATGATAAGCATAAGGTCATAAAGCAACAACCATGGTCATTTTGATCTCCTAAAATGTTAGAAGATCCAGGCAAATGTTCATAACTACTGTATGTATTCTGAATCTTATTAAACCAAGAGAGAAATGCAAGCATTGAAGCATCAAAGTACATGATGAAAATCGGCATCAGATGTTTAAAAGTGTGTGTTTCTATTCATTCCCAGATCAGAGTTGAGATTTTAAAAAACACCAGTTCTGTACTATGTTAGTGTACTGCTGTTTAAGAATGGATAATGGAGAGTCGCTTTATAATATTTATCTGTTTAAGCTGCGCTCTCACAGCGTGGCTTAGTTTCAGACAGCCTATTAAACAGGAAATTGTTTTCTCCTATTTTCCAAAATGCCTGAAATAAAGTGCCCTAACCTCAGTGAATTTTGTCATTAGAGTTGTCTGGAAGGCATGTATACTCGAGAAAATAATTATTCATATCAATTCCCATGAAAGATTAACAAGTAATGAGAACCATTTCAGATGAGAGTTTATATACTATGTCCAACTGGCTGTGTAAGTTATTTGAATTCATTATGTGCTTGTTACCTTTCTCTCACTTTTATTAAGTAGTTGTATTTAATTTTTTATTTTATTAAAAGGTTAAGAAGTGTAAATTTTAATCACTTACCTTGTTTCACATTTCATAACTTGAGTCAGCACAAATATACATGTTTCATAAGCAACTCTCACCTGACATAATGGCCTACCGATTTTATATTTGGGAAGCAGTATCAACTGACAATAGAAAAAAAGATAGCAAAAAAGAAAAACGTGGGTGACAAGTATTTGCAATTTTTTCACTTCAAAATAGGTCTCTCGAACTGGTAAAAATAGAAGATGGTGATCCTTTACTCTAAATTTTCCTAAAATTCTGCAACCGTGCAAGTGGCTATTTACATTTTTTTGGCAAGCAAATGCATCTATCTCAGCAATAAAAGGAACTGCAATTTTCCTGTGATAGTTTTCCCATACTCACTGGCATTGAAAAAGCAAAATTGCTCAAGGTTAATCAGCCTAATCTGAAAGAGAGGAAGTTTACCCCTCATTTCCCAGCAGAATCTCTTTAATTTGGAAGTAACATTGACAGGTGGCCTCAACACTCAGGGCATTACAGACCACCTTGAAGGTCTCAGTGCCAGTAAGCTTTGAAGTCAGAATAATCAACAAGTCATTTGATATCCCATCAGACAGAATGGCCCCACCGAGAAGGCCATCTCTCAGGTAGAGTGATTGTCTATCAAATAGGGATAACTTGATACAATTTGCTGAGCAAGTTCATTGACTTGAATGGAGCTATAGAGTGGAGAGAAATGTCCATTACAAATTGATTTTTAGTGCCCTTGCTATAAAAATGTTCATATGTTTTCTTTAAAGAGTAGGTAACATTTATAAGAAAAAATCTATTACTAATAATGAAGGGGAAAGAATTAGTTTGTATTTAATGGGTAAATCACCCTCCTTTTTTTGTAAATTATTTGATCAAATATTTTATGTAATAGGCCATCTTGAGTCATGTATAGTGTAAAAAAAATTAAATATATTTTTCCAGATGCATAAAGAACTGTTTACTGGAATAAACAGTTTCTATTCTTGGGGAGGAAATGATGTTTTTCTGTGAGAACAAAATTGAAATTTCTGGGCATTAAACATTCTTTACTGTCTGAAAATGGTTAAGGCTTCTTTTTCCAAAACTGATCCCAATTGCATTTACTGAGTTTTGGTTGGGTTTGGTACTCATTTGAGCAGGTAAATGCATGTTGGGCTTTATGCAACCAAACTGTCCTATTCAAATGAGGAGTAATTTGCAGTTTCTAAACTTTGTGTGCTCAGGAAAATATCTAACAATAGGTACATGCTCATCTATGACATTCGTATTGTCAATGTTCGTATCAATTCAATTTAATACAATAGTTTCTTAGTCTCTCCTGTGTTTCATACATTAAACCAAGTGTAATGATGAAGGGAATTCCATAGATTTCAATGACTTTCTCAATAGTGTTAGCAAAGATCGTGGGCATTTCTTGCCAAAGTGCTGATCTATTTGACATCCCTTACATGGCCACAGGTTCCAGGAAATCTGTTTCCTAGTTTTCAGGAATGCCCTATCTTCCAGGATATAAAGATGTTCCCATTAGCAAGGTCAGCTGTCATGACTCCTTGGATGTACTGGGAAAAAATTGACCGTTGTTAACCTGTCCCTTCTCAGCCATAATCTTCCAGCCTCTTAGGACAATCAAATGCAATGAAGGCAGAGAGGAAAAGTAAAATGGTAGAAAGAGTAATTCTTTGAACTTGAATCTGTAGCAGTGGGAATGTTCTAGAAGTGGTGAAGCCCCATCTCTCTATGATGGCTAGATTCACTGACCATTTACCTTATTGTTGGACCACTACAGCGGAGTTAAGCCCAGGCTCTAGAGTCCCACTGTGATTCTAGTTTCAACTCTGCCACTTACGAGTTGAATGACCTTAAGTTGATCATTTAAATTTTCCAAGTCTAAATTTCCTCACCAGTTAAATATGGGTAATAATTTTTGTGTCTACCCATTCTCAGAGGCTGTAATTCAGTTGAATGAGATAATACATGGAAAGTACTTCACACACAGCTTGATACAGAATCAGAGCTCAATACCTCATAGCTTCTTCCTCAGAGTTACTTGGCAAAGAATATTGTATTTTTCCTGCCCTGATTTGTTATTGTTGTTTGTTTTAAGGAAGAAAGGATAGAGGGGAACTGGTGATTCTAGAACTCAAGAAAGATATTTAATGAGTAGATAAATCCAGATTATTGAGAATTTTCTGTTAAGGAATAAGAGAAAATATTCATGAAGACCATTTTGAATATTAGACTGCAGGTGTTGTATGATTTTTAGTTTGAGTAACCAGAGCAAAGTTGTAGTTTAGGAAAGCCAGATGAGAATAAATGCTAAGTACACTTACTGGAGACACAGAAAATAATAAAAGTGGCTGTGAAAATAAGCCAGGTGTCAACTAAAGGGAAAGAGGGTAAGCTTCAGAGAGAACATAGTGATTCTGTGTACAAAACTGAAGAAATGAGGCTATGAATATATAAACTGGACATGTAGTTTGAAGAAATGAACAAAGAACGTAGTAATGTTTATAATAGCAACAAGAAACATGAAATATTTAGGAAAAAAATCTAACAAAATATGTGCAGCATCTGCATGCTGAAAACTATAAAACACTGATGACAGAAATAAGATTAAAAAAATGAAGAGATATAGTCATTTATTGGCAATCTCAATATGGTTAAGATGTCAGTTTTCCCCCAAATGATCCATAGGCTCAATGCATTCCCAAACAATATCCCAGGGGAATTTTTTGTAGCTATTCACGAACCTAATTCAAAAACTGTTTTTTAAAAAATATTCAGTTTAGTATAAGTGTACATATAATTAGGTTACATCATTTGCATTTATTAGGTAAAGTCCAAGTTGTAGTTGTGCCCCTCATCCAGGAGGTGTGCCAAATAATTTTACATTGTGCCTGTTAGGTGAGAGCTCACCAATTCACCTCTATGCTTTCTTCTCCTCTCTCCCTCCTCCCCCTGTCCCCAAATTGAGTTTAACTGTGCTTTTCTCTTCTGTGGGTATTTGTTCATCTACTAGTTTCATATTAGTATTGAGTATATTGGATGCTTTCCCGGTCTTGTAATACTTTACTAAGTAAAATCTTCTCCAACTCCATCTAGGTTAATACAAAAGATGTAAAGGCTCCATCTTTTTATGGCTGAGTGGTATTCCATGGTATATATGTACCACAGTTTATTAATCCATTCATAAGTTCATGGGCATTGGGTTGATTCCACATCTTGGTGATTGTGCATTGCAAAAATTCTTTTTTTACAAAAGAGTAGAATAAACAGAACAATCTTGAATGAGAATAACAAAGTTGGAGGACTACCTGATTCAAGAATTAACTACATATAAAGCTGTAGTAATCAAGATTGGTGGGTGGTATTGGCAAAGGACGGACACATAGACCAATGCTATAAAAAGGAAGAACCCAGAAATAGACATATATAAATTATCAGTTTTGCCATATGTACAAAGCCAATGGGATAAAAAATAGCCTTTTCCACAAATGGGGTTGGAACATCTGGGTCTCTATACATAAACCTTAATCCATGTCTTGCACCTAGAGTAAAAGTAATTCAAATAAATTATAGACTTAAATATAAAGCCCCAAACTATAAAACTTCTAGAAATTCTAGATGAAAATTTTGAGAAAATGTTTGTTACCATGATCAGGCAATGATTTCTTATATATGACATCCAAAACATATTCTAAAGAACAAAAGAATTGATAAAACAGACTTCAGGAAAATTAAAAATATTTGAAGAGAAAAGAAAATGGTACAGACTGATGGAAAATATTTGCACATCATATATGTTGCAAAAGACTCTATCCGATATATATAAAGAGCTCTCAAAATTCAACAATAAGAAAAAATTCAATTTTTTTAAATGAGCAAAAAGTTTAGACTGGCATTTTATTAAAGAAGATAATTACATGAAACAATACTCTTAGAGAAAGGCAAATTTAAATTACCAGGAGATACCATTATGAACCTATTAGAATAACTAAAATTAAAAAGACTGACAATATTAAGTGCTGAGGAGGATGTGGGGCAACTAGACTTCTAATACCTTGCTGGTGGGGATGCAAAACGGTACAGTAATTTTGGAAATCAGTTTAGCATTTCTATAAACATATCCTACCACATTATTCAGCATTACCACACACAAGAGAAATGAAAACATACCTACACAAAAACCTTGTATGCGAATGTTTATCATGTTTTTATTCATAATCACATATATAAAAAACTTAAAAGACCCAAATGCTCTTTAACTGGTGAATAAACTATGGCACATCCATACAGTGGAATACTACTCAATGATAGAAAGAAAAAAAGTTATTGACACACAAATCAGCATGGATGACACAGGTGTAGTATGCTAAGTGAAATAAATCAGACTCAAAGGCTAATACTGTGTGATTCTGTTTATACAACATTATGAAAAAGGCAAATTATAGGAACAGCAAATAGATCAGAGGTTACCAGTGGATTGGGGTGAAAAAAGGGACTAATTATAAAGGACAATATGAAGAAATTTGGGGAGGCAATAACGTGTTTCTATACCTTGATTTTGGTGGTAGTTACACAGTTATATGCCTACGTTGTATTTCTAAACGTACAGCCTGTATGTCAAAAAGAATTAATTTGACTGAGTATACATTTTTAAAAAGTGTGTAGAATAAAAGTAAAACAGTAAAAAGAATCAAGGTTTTTGACCTGTGTGCCTAAAAATAATTTTCTTGAAAAGAAGAAAGCAAACCAAATATAAGTAAAGTCATGGAAGGGAATGGAAAAGGGACTTTCTATTATAGAAGTGGATGACAGACAAATAAACTTAAATGGCAAAGAAAGTTGTCATTGACTTTGGAAAGAGCTATTTCAGCAGAAGAGTTGCCCTATTTAGCAACCACTCTATTCTTTCTTAGATCAACAATGCATTAATTTGACATTTAGCAACCCTTGTAAGCAATCTGGTAATGATAAGAAAAACTAAGGTAGTTGCTAGATGGGACTTGAGGTCCAAGAGACAGATTTTAAGATGGGCATGGACTTGAGAATGTAGGGTACAGGATCAAGGGTTTCATAGAGGAGGAAAGATTGAAGATGTTGAGGGAGGAGAGGGGAGCAGCTGCCTGGCCCCTTTGGAAATGGGAGGAGATAGAGATTAGCTCTTAAGGAAGGGGAAGGGCTCTTTTCCTTGAGTCAGAGAGAAAGGCCAGACATAACACAATGAAGCCAAACTAGCAAAGGGCTGAGGGTAACACTCGATGGCCTTGAATTCCATTCCTTCTTTACTCCAGTGGTGTTGAGGCTGAAGACATTGTAAAAGATTTTCATATAGCTTTTTCCTTCCACTGCTAATTTCAAAATGGCAGGTGGGAATTCTCAACTTTTGACTCTTTGTACTGAGTCAGCAATGTATTCAGCCCTCCCTTGTGGGATCAGGACAGAATGGGGCTCTCTTTGTGAATGCAGTACCTGGCACTTGTGATGCTCCATAGGTGTATGGAGGTGGTATTTTATCTTTTCTTCTACCGAAGGTAGCCAAGATTTAGTCAGGTATTTTCTGGAGTAAATATTCAGAGATAATGTGCAAGCAGAAATGTTCATAATGACTAAAAACATTTGAATAAATTCTACTTCCAGTTGTGTTCAAGTACATTTGCAGCTTTCATTCAGGCAAGATTTGTGCATATATAACTTTTGGCATGAGGGAGGGGGAAGGAATGGAAACATCAGTTCTGAGATTGTTCTGACTATTCCCAAGCAGTGCTTAGTAAATGTCATTCATGAATCCATTTGTAAGACTATTGAACACTGACAGTGGAACTATAGAAACCAATTTCAATGGTATTTGAAATGGGAGGCTTGGAATCTGGATGTTGAATATCAGGAAATTCAAAGCAATTTTTCATGAAAAGGCCTAAGCATTGATGAAATTTGACATATGTCACACAATGTTTGCCAAGGAAATAAAAATCCTACAGAGACGTGCACAGTGCTTTAATTACAAAAATAACACCTATCCTAAGGAGAACTACAGCAAGAATCCTCATGATTCCCATTAATTCTAATTGGAATCAAGCAGCAAAATCCCTGGCCTCCAGATTAGGTATGGGTTTCACAGCTGACATTTGTTTTTTTTTCCTCAATTGATATTTTTAAGTCATCACAAAGGAAGAAAAAATGTTTTAAGATCCTGCTTAGTTCAATTTTCTAGCCTTGATTTGTATGACTACATTCAGGAGCCAAGGAAAGCCCTCTCCACGCCCCTTTAGAGCCATATGACAAGACGGAAATAGAATCAGGTAATTGTAGCTTTTCCTTCTAAGCTAGTCTGTGCATGGGAAAGTGCTGTGCCGAAGCAGAGAAAAGTGTAAATTTCCACACTCCAAAGCAGTAAATAAAGAAATATATTACTTTATGGGTTCTGTCCTTAAATGGAAACAAAATGGCTTCACCTTTGACTCGCAATAATTTTGCCCATTCCATCAGAGTCATTCCCAGAGGCTGAGCACTTCCAGATCTGGAAATAATTCAGTACAGACAAAGCAAGCGGGAGGATGTGCCCACGTGTCTGTACGCAGGTTGGATATAAAGACTGATAATCTAAAAGCTGAAATTTATAAGCTTTGAAGCTCTATGGTGTTTATTTCTTGATTTTTCCTGGTTGGGGATTAATAAATCTGTTGAGAAATTACTCCCATGGGGAATTCCTTTTTTTGATGTTTATTCAAACATCCAGTAAAGCAGAAAGTAACATGGCTGATGGCCAAATGCTACTTATGACTGACCTGAGTCAATACAATGACACACACCTGAACCAAAACTAGAACATGCAATAAATTATCCTAGATATTTGGACTATCCAATATCCAAATATACAAAAATATGTAAAACTATAGACTCAATAACTTCCTTGTAATATTATTTTCAGTACCTATTGGAATTCTTTAGGGGTAAACTATAATCAGGAATATTTTAGATACAGCAACTGGAAGAATTAAATCACTCTGAGAATAATAGTAAAATTGGAAATAGAAAGAGATAGATACAGACATAAATTTAGGAATCACCCTTAGAGAGGTGCTACGTAATCAAATGAATTTCCTAAGTTTTGAAATGTAGAGAGGGACCAGAACAAGGTCACAGCTAGATCTTTGGAGATGTTGATGATTAATAGGACCCCACCCTCACACACCTATATCCACGGTCTTCTGTAGCGCTCTCTGACATATTAGAGACTTATCTTCTGTATCACTCTCTGACATGTTAGAAACTTAGTTAGTGTCTGTCCCCGACCACCACTATAAGCAGGCTCTATAAGAGCAGGTGTTTGGTTTTGCTCTTGTTGAAGTCCCAATGTGTGAGGGTAACCATAGGTGCAGGATAGCCCTGAGCACTTCTCACAGAGACCTTTTATTGAGAAGATACATAATAGGCTGACAGATTACTAAGCAAAGACATGCAGGGACTCAGGGAAATGATCTCATAGGTGCCAACAGAGTATGTACTCAAGGAAATGGTCTTCAAGGGTGGTAAGGAAATGATCTTCAAAATGCTAAATGCAATTTTTCTCCACTAATCCTTTCGGGAACTGTCATATAATGCTTAATGTTTAACATTAGCCTTACTACTACAGGACTGAACTTTGCTCCTCCAGGATTACTGAGTGACTTGGTGGCTTGCCTTCTAAGTCACAAGAGATTTCCAGGCTTGCCAGCAGAATGTCTTGTTCTCAGTAATTCCTCAGATGAGTTATGATATTGGTGACTATTGTAGTAAGTATGATGTTTAATCCTCTATACCAGTGCCTAGTCAGGGGTCCTTAAACTTTTTAAACAGGGGGCCAGTTCACTGTCCCTCAGACCATTGGAGGGCCCAACTATGGGCCCAGGATGAGTTGGCTGCTAAGCAGGACAGGCAGCTGCGGCAAAAACACCCAGTAGGCTGGATAAATGTCCTGGGCAGGCCAGCCCGCGGGCTGTAGTTTGAGTACCCCTGGCCTAGATCATTGCTTGTAATTCAATGGATGGTCCAAGGAAAACACGCACAGCTGGTGAATTGGGGCAGAGAAAATACAAAGAGATAAGAACCAGGAGAAAAATATAGGCAGAATCACAAGCAGCAGGTGGCTCAATGCTGATAGGTAAGACTAAAAGATAGAAAAGCAAAACATCTTTGAAGGGACTCTATATAGAGGGTCCATAACGTTTGTGTGCAAATAGTTTTACATTTACACATGAACTTTATGGACACCCATTATTAGGATAATGAATTGGAAAGAGGTTTAGTGGAGTCAGAAGGCCCTATTATGAGTGGTGAAGCAAACCACATACTGAAAAATGTCACTCCTAGTGGGCTTTCATAGTACCTGTGAATCTCCTTTGAGTTTAGGGAAAGCATTTATTAGGTTGGAATTTAAAAAGCAGGAGATATAACTGAATATTAGAACATATCCAGCAGAACCTCTATAATTGACCACTCAAGGGACTGTAACAAACTATATGATCCTAACAAACTAGGGTCAACATAAGGAGCTAGGCCTACTATTCTGATATGTACATGTGGTGCGTGTCCGGTCTATGAAAATTAGGTCAACTTAGCTGGCATGGTGGCTCACTGTGAGGCAAGATGAGTGGATTACTTGAGCTCATGGAGTTGGAGACCAGCCTGAGCAACAGTGAGACCCCCTTCTCTACTAAAAATAGAAAAATTAGGCTGGCATTGTGGCAGACACCTGTTGTTCCAGCTACTCAGAAGGCTGAGGCAAGAGGATCTCCTGAGCCCAAGAGTTTGAGGTTGCTGTGAGCTATGAAGTCATATCATTCTAGCCTAGGGCAACAGAATGAGACTCTGTCTCAAAAAAAAAAAAATTGAGGTCAACTTAAGGAGGCATTTGATGCAGGGAGATGGTTAACTATGGAGGTTCTACTGTATTTGTTTTCCAGATTTCCACCTTCCTCCTCCATCCAGTGCTTTGTAAAAATGGCAGTATAAATGTGTGTGATGTATGCATGCCAAAATGTCTTACCAATCATCTGGAGAAGTTGTCAGACTTGAGACTGATTATGAAGATTAGGATTTAGATGTATTTGGAATGCAAAATGTGATGTGTTTCCATAGCACATTGACTTTCCTATTTCGATCAGGTTAACATTAACACAGCTTTGTCGTCTATGACTATTCACACTGAGGGCAGAAAATTTGACCCCAGAGGATAATATGGTGCAGAGTAAGCAACTTGAGATATAAATGTTCTCTGGATACTACCTGCCACCTAATATTTCTGAGTTACAATTGCTATTCAAGGGCAGCTAGCCAGAGGAAATACATACACCGGAATTCTATGGGGACCTGGGTTGGACTTGGGACAATTTAACTTTTTGATCAATGAATCATAAAGTCTTATAAAAATATTGACACTAAATATACATATGACCTGAATTAGGTCACCATAGTGCTATAGAAGGGCAGATTAAAAACAATAAAGCAAACTTGTTAAATTGCCTAATAGGGGCTGAGGATATATACACATAATCAAGATAGAGTTGAAGAGATTGAAAGTTAAGTCACAATTTGACAAGAATTGAATACAAAAGAGGAACGAAAATGGGACAGTGGATAGGGAGACAGAAAAAAATCTGAGAGTCACAGTGACCTGCAAAATAAATGTCTTATGTAGGTAAATACTTAACATCTGTGATGCGATGATGTGAAGTTAAGTGCTTTTTCCAAATGGTAGCTCTTAGCTGGGCGTGGTGACTCACACCTGTAAACCTAGCACTCTGGGGGTTGAGGCCGGTGAATTGCTTGAGTTCAGGAGTTCGAGACCAGCCTCAGGAAGAGTGAGACCCCCCATCTCTAAAAATAGCCAGGCATTGTTGTGGGCGCCTGTAGTCTCAGCTACTCAAAAAACTGAGGTAAGAGGATCGCTGAAACCCAGGAGTTTGAGGTTGCTATGAGCTATGATTCCACAGCACTCTACTGAGGGCAAGAAAGTAAGACTCTGTCTCAATAAGTAAATGAGTAAATAAATAATAGCTATTAGCATTAATACACATATGGTCAGCATATGTAAGTTGTTTTCTTAGTTTGTTAAATTCATATTATCTAAGATTAAAGTCATCCAGCCAAAGTAAGTTGCCTTTACCACTCCAGCCCACCATGTCGGGCTGCTGGCTCTGGGATCTCCTGAAAAGGGGCCTTCTTTTCTAAGATATATAGGTTTTGTTATAGTTCCCCCTTCTCCCAGGCAAAGGCAAATTGGTCTTGAGAATTCTCTTCTACTGTACAATTATGTGGGAGTAAGGACGTAGTAAGAAGGAGACATTCCATGAGGAAAAGCAGCCCTTAGTCACCTGGGAACTAAAGCTTTGGTCTAGTTGGTTTACCGGAAATACCTGAAATGAATGGCCACCCTTTGCAGTTAGAATAATTATTTTACTACTTTACTGAAACACAAGTAACATATCTCCGTCCCAACGACATGCCCTCAAACCCCACTTGGGCACTGTTGCCTTCTGCCCATCATCACTAGTAAAAGGTGGGGCCTCGCAGGGCAGGGAGGACATGAACTGGGCCACAGGTGCCTGACACATACGTGCAGGTCGCTGAGTCCTGACTGTAGCCCCAATGTGTGGTGGAACAACTTGGAAATTGCTCAGAAACAGAAAAACAGTGTTTTGCTTTTAATGATAAGATTATGAGTTTGGAAACTTGATCAGGAGAGAAAAAGAAAAATGAACTGCGTGTTTTGAGTGAACAGAAGAGAACCCTGTCTGGGGACGTGATTATGGCAGTTCCGTTTGTGGTGGTCAGCTGCTGTTTCATGTGCCCGTGAAAATGTTTCAAGAGCCTTGCTCTACAGCACGATGGATTCCAGTTAGACGTTAAGACCTCCCTTAAATGAACCATTTCCTGCCATAGTGAACTTTGCTGTAAATTTTGCAGGGAAGACATGCAACATTTTGGAATGTTTCAATTCACATATACCAAAGGCACATGAAGGTACGTGAATATTGAACTCTTACCACTTGTGACCTTTTGGGCAGCATGTTTACATATGAACAAGAAGCCATCTTTGAGGAAAGCTCAAGTAGCTAGGGCCTTCCAGTCATCCGGTCTTTTGTTTTGTTTTTTACATACTCCAGAGTTTTCTCCTGAGCCCTGGAGCCATATTTAAAATAGAATTATAAATTAAAGTTGACGAAAACTTTTAGAGTAATAGAAAAGTGGCCTGAAGATAGAGCTGAGGGTATGTCTTTCTTATTGACCCAGTCTAGAAAGAAAGGGAGTTTTAGAGTCAAGCACATCTTATTTAAATCCCAGTTTAATGAGTTAACCAGCTCTGTGACTGCAAATTAGTTAACCTTTCTGAGCCTAACACATCTCCCATGTAAAATGGAAATGATAATGATATCTACTTTGCAGCAATGCTGATAGGACTAGTTGGTTTAAGTAAAACTAGCATACATTTGGTACTCAAACGTTGTTGTATCCATTCACTTACATTCCCCACTCTGAGCCACATTATACTGTAGGCACCTATTGTATGTACTGTGATGTTTACCTCAATATGTACCAATGGGAATATTTTTTGGTGCCTACTCATAGGATTGACGGAAAATATATAGGAAGCTCAGCTAAACTTGAATTTTGGATAAGCAATGAATAATTTTTTAGTATACGTACATCCCAAGTATTGTCCCATGTATGGGAAATACTTATACTTTTTTTTTTAAAGGTATTTATCTGAAACTTAAATTTCAGATAAAATTTATCTGGGTGGCTGGCATTTTTACTGCTATAGCTGGCAAGGATCCTTACTCAGCCTTTTCCTCACTTGTCCCTGTCTGCCTATCCCCCACAAAGGTTATGACAGGTGCCCAGGTGAATTAAGCCCATCAGCACATTTCATCTCCTGGCCAGGTGATTGGTTGTTTGATGAGCACGTGACCTAAGCTCAAGTCAATCTCAGGATTTTTGTTTAGAGCTAGAAACTCCAGCTGTCCTTTGGACATAGACAAGATATAGGGAGCCCCTGAAACTGATAATAATCATTGGGCCACCATGAGGGACGCTGACCCATGGAAGATGAAAAGTCAAGATTAGAGCTGGGGAGCAGCCTGCTCCTGGAGTCAGGAGGGGGTCAACTTTTTTTGAGGTACACGAGTGTGAAGGAAAAGCTAGACACTCCAATGAGACCTTTTAAAAATTCTTCCTTTTTTCCTAAAGAAAGAGGTTAATAAATTAATCCACTAAAGGATGAAAGATGAACTAAAAGAAAATGTGTCCTTTTATCAGTTAGGATGCCTTGGTTGCAAGTAATAGAAAAGCTTCCCCCAGATATGTAAACAAGAGAGGAAATGTATGGGTTTGTGTACCTGATGCCAACCCAAGCATTCTAATGGGAATATGGACTCATTTTGGGAGGTAAAGGAAGGCAGAGGTTTTTAAATGGAAAAATGAGGGTGATTACATAATTGTTTTTGAAATAATTATTTTTGAGTACAAAGATCAATAATACAGGTTACAGCAATCCTAGGCAACACAGGCAGTTGCTGAGCGGGTGTCCTCACAGAAGTATTTTTTGTGCAAGGCTGTGGTTTTTGTAGAGTTCGTTTGTGATGGAGTCTGTTATCAGGCCTGTAAGCGTGAGAACCCGCTCTCCAAGGCCTTCCCTAGCTCCTCCTCCATTTGTCATATTTGCTTGTTTCTTTAGCATTAGTGACTCCATGTTGATTTTGACAGTTTTCACACATAAAATCTCCAAAGTAGGTGAGATTCAGGTTTGTCTTCCAGATCCTCTCTGGGGAAGTCATTTATTTAATAGTGAAATACGGCAACACCGATTCACGGAGTGGACTTTATTAGAAAACGAAGCCACTGCTTCTGTTTTTATGATTCTGTAATTCTCTGATGATCTGGCAAACTCAAAATGCAGCTGTATTCATCAGTTTCCCAAATCACTATTTAGATAGCCTTATGTAGAGTTCCAGGTCTACATTGTCACTGCATTGCACTCATAATCTGCTTAAAAAATAAATGCAAGCTTTAAATTTTCTTGAACACATCCCAGAATTACTTCTGCCAGTTCAAGATTAGGTAAGTTTCCATTTGTGAGCTTCATTTCCTGATCACTTGTGTCCTTGCAAATTAGAATTCTGGGCATGTTCAGTGGAATTAAGAAGAACAATCAAAAATCTAGTCTGTAGTTGTCCTTGCTACTTGAGTTTAGAGTTTAGATTTTTAAAGGATAATATTTTGCCCGCACCTGATCTTAATAAAATGTATAATGATAATCGCCATGAAAATAAAAAACATGTAATAAGGAATCTTCTTTCCAATTTAGCAAGAATGTTTTGGGTATCATGATATCCAGCAGTAAGATAGGTAGGTATTCTGACCTCCCTGACCCACTAATATACATATGATAGGAGACCTTTGATGCGGGAATCTGAAAACTGGAAGCATCCAAACAGCAGAATTGCTTCAAAATACTCGTTTAAAAGGCTCTCTATTTCATTTTTTACAAAATTGCATATTAAAGTATTTGAAGATAACACAAATGTATTACAGCAGGCACAGATAATAGCTCAGGATTGCTCGGTGGCTAATCAACACCAAAGTTGCAATCAGAATGAGATTATCACCTGGTGGGCAAGCAGAGACCATACCTTCTTAGCTTTCAGCTAGCACATATTTTATTTTATTTTTTTTCGAACCCACCACCTTGGGTGTACGTGGCTGGCACCTTAGCCGATTGAGCCATAGGCGCCGAGCCTCAGCTAGCACATATTTTAAAAGGCAACACCTATCTCAAAGTATTGCCCTTCAATTGCACAGATATGTATACAATCATTTCTTAATTGGTTCAATGGAACGAAATGTACCTAGTGGCACAGAGCAAGTCATTTCCTGTTTGCTGGGCTCCACTGAAATTGTATCTCAGCTCCAGAGATCGTGTTTTGGACAAAGGCAGATTTTAGGCTGTCCAAGTAAATTGTCCTCTATTGGAAATAACGTTTATTAATGGTAAAAATAAAAAGCTAATATTTACTGAGCTGTTACATCAGGAGCTAAAAGTTTTACGTTCATTTTTTCTTACTCTTCAAGGGACAACCCTGTCCCTATTTTGTGGATGAGAATTTTGCTGAGCCCAGAATTTTGCTGGGACACGTGTCATTCGTGGCTGTGCTAGCAGAGCCAGTGCAGGGGCACAGATTGCTCTGGGTGCCACTGGGCCACACAAGCAGTAGGATACACTCCTTGGTCTGTGGGGCTGTGAGAGGCAGGTGATGCTGTGCTCCACTCTGTAAAAGGGAAAACCATGACAGAGACATCACCGGTCAAGCTCACATAGCCGATAAGTGGAAAGCCGGTGTTTAAATGCAGACCTCTACTCTGATCTTCAGTGCCCACTGGGCTTCGTGTCTGCTCTGGTACCATGCAAGTACTTGATCCATGTTTATTTATTTAGCAGAAAAAGCTTAGAAAGACAGTCGATTGTATCTCGACAAGAAATATTCAACAATAAAGGTCACGACATTTTATGGAAATTTTGTAGTGTAATAATTTGGGGATATAAATTTTAAGAGGAAATTAAGCCTCATAAACAACTCCTTTCTAGCCAGCATAAGCAAAGGTAGTTATACTTACATATTACGGGGTATTAAAAGCAGTATGTTTCTTATAGACACAGACAGATAAAAACACACCAACAACACCGACTCTAAGAGGCATCTTTTCCCCACCGTGCATTCAAATAGCATAGACAAGTCCAATTATTGGCATTGCTAAAGAATTGTTTCTTTCGTGTAATTCTGATGGCAATGCGATCTTTCCTTTGGGGTCTGGTTTAAGCTTAAAAATCAGCAAAGTACAAATTAAGATCTTCCTTTTGAAGTTGACTTTTTGTTCTATAGAGCTGGGACTCGCCCACTAAGAGAAATCGTGACTCCATAGAAGACTGCTGTTTGAACAGCTTTTAATATGGAAAGATTCTTCCTCTGGTTGCTACACATGTGCAATTTGTATTATCTCCTTCATGGTGAGATCATGTAAAGTGTCTAGAATACTCCATACGTCAGGTCCATGGAAAGGACCCTGTGTGGCTGAGTGGAGTCTGTTGCCCTGCCTGTGTGGGGCCGGTTCCTGGCACCTTCTCCCTAACTCCATGGGACTAAATACTTGTGGGTGCGTGTATGTGCAGAGATGGTGTTTCACATTTTTCCACATGCCACCTTGGAAAAAATCACCGGTCCTTTTAACCTCCAGTCTGCTTATCAATAAAAATTAAGTCACTAGACTAGATTTCTGATTCTCGAACAAAGGGCTGGGAACATCTGAAGGCTCCCAAGACACCTTCAGGCAGTGTGTGGGGTCAGAACTATTTTCAGGGTGATACTGTAGGTAAAGCTTCTTTTTCCAGACCCGTCCTCTCACTGGTGTATGGTGGAATTTTCCAGAGGTCACTTGATATGTCATCACTTGGAATATGTGCTTAGATATTCTCATGATTTACAATTATTTTTAGTTTTAATTACCAATAGTATAAATATTAATAGATATAACTCACATAAAATCTGATGGGAGTCTCAAAAATTTTGAGGCAGGGAAAGGGGTTTTGAGATCAAAAATTTGGGAACTGCAGCCTAGATCACCTCTGTGTCAGTGGTTCCTAACTTCTGGTGCTACGGTTAAAATGTACACATTTATTTATTTTTTTGAAATGATGGTGATGGCTTCAAGGGGTCTGAGGGACCTGTCTATAGCCTGGGAAGTAGAACCTGTTCTTCCTGTGAAATTGACTTCATTTTGGTATTGGTTTCTAAGGCAGGTGAACAAATTTAAAAATTTCTACTTGGAAAGATAAAAAGTTATAACTTTTTATAAGTCCCTCCATTTCAAAAATTATTGAATTACTAATTTATACCTATACAGCCCTATAAACTCTTTCTGTAACCTCCTATTATTCAGACAGAGAAAAACACTGGTTCTAGGTAGCAAATTATTAACTCCCAAATGAGCCTCAGCTGATGTTCCACTTGACCATCTCACTGTTTCCTTAATACTTACCCAGGGAGTTTGTGTTTGGTTGAAACCTAATTTATAGGAACATACTTTAACAACACTCCAGTGTCAAGTTATACATCATTTTTTCTTTACAGGGACTTTCCTTCATTTCTGATAATTGATTTTAAGTCAGACCCAGAGACTTGGGCCAAAGGCTCATCCCTCAGACATCACTTTAGGTGTTAGAAAGAAGAACTAACTGATCAACGTGAACTCTACCCGCAGGTGCTCGAAAGTGGCTGCTGACAAACTCAGAGGGGGAAACTCCCAACTCCAAAAATAGCTCTCTTTGGAATGCTGTGTCTTTGACAGATTACTTCTGAATAAATTACAAAACTAAAAGTTCAATTTAAATTTTGAACAGTGGGGCAGTGCCTGTGGCTCAGAAGGGGTAGGGCGCTGGCCCCATATGCGGAGATGGTGGGTTCAAACCCAGCCTCAGCCAAAAGTGGCAAAAAATAAAAAAATAAGTTTTGAACAGTAATTGTTATACCTAATTTAAAAAAAAAAGTACAACCCAAGATGACATCTGTGAATATTTTCTTTCTCAGTTCAATTACATGACAAAATAAGATTATCACTTTCATTTAATCTATATGAAGTTATATCATTAAATGATAGATCAGCTAACTAACTGCTTCCAAAGCACTTTGGTAGTGCTGAAGAATGCTTTTTTATTTTCCACTTAGACTCCCTGTTTAATTGGATTTCCAATACGTGGTTCTTTACTCTCAATTTTAAAAGTACTTCTTTTTATCCTTCTCCATTACCTCATCTTTCTTCCTCCTTGTTGGACTGCATGACAAAGGGCCTGAATTCATGATGAAAGAAGATGTAATTGAGCCTGGCCAACTAACCACAGGAAAATCTGAATTCAAACTCTGGCACCCTCTCATCTTCATTATCAAAACTTAGAGTTTCATAATTGAAACAATGTATATTGTTACAGTACTTCATGGAGTTGTAAAGATTACTGAGTAACGTTTCCCTTGGCATGGTCAGTCTAAAGAAGCAGGCACAGATAAATGCATTTCCAAATGCATTCTACTTGAGGGAGGGTAGAAAATCTGGGAAGCCACTTGTCCTAAATGCCAATCAAGCCAACAGCAGTGGAGGAAACAAGGTGTTAGAGGTTTGCCTTTTTCACTTGTAGGAAGTTGCAATTAGCCTAATTTCTTGTGGAAGGGGTTTGCGGGACCTATCTACAGCCTGGGAGGTAGAACCTGTTCTTCTGGCTGTGAAATTGACTTCATTCTGGTATTGGTTTCAAAGGTAGGTGAAAGCAGCCTAGAGCAGGTCTTAGATCTAAATATCCTCACTGCTCTGTCACACTGATTGCCTTTCATTCTCTCTCTGGGAAAGTGCTAGTCTGTAGTTTTCAGCGCAGAACGCCTTTGATCACTGTGAGTCCTATTAGGCTCTCATGGACAAACCTTCACAATGGTGGCATCTCAGTCTGCAGCAGGGCTTCCTGCCTCTGGACTCTAGACATCTGGGGCCGGATAATTCTTTGCTTGGGGGGAGGAGGCTGCCCTGTGCATTGTGGGATGTTTAATAGCAATTCTGGTCTCCACACACTTGATGCCAGCCCATTTGCTCTTCTCGGTGGTGACAACCCAAAATGTCTGCAGACATTGCCAGCTATTCCTCAGAAGCCAAAAGAACTGCTATTCTGCAGAGTCACAAAATATCAGATTTAGGAGAAACTGTTATGCCCCGTAGTTCTATTTTTCCTAAGTTGTACCTCATTAACCAGTAGTGTTATGATACACTGGGTGACGTTAGGTAGGAGGCGGCATTACATGATGTTGAATTGCATAGTAGAAACTAAGTACCTTTTCAATTGTCCTTCAAGTGTTCTCACTAATCAAGGAGAAAATCTCTATTTCATGCTACATTATTTTTATACTACCTCATATCTGCATATGACAGAGACCAAAACAAGAAGGGAAGACTCAGGCGCAGAGCCTTCACCAGATAATATCTAGCTATTATTTAGTAACATTGTTTCATCTTCCTGGCATTTATTTTTATGATAAGTGGCCCTGGTTCTCTACTCACCCTTACTGAAATAACAGTTTCTCTTAAAATTAATTTATATAGCAATTACATTGGAAAATATTTACCTACTGATATTTGCCTAGAATTGGCAAATTAGACCCAGCAATTCCAATCCTTGGTATTTACCTAACAGAAAAACATTACATATTCATCAAGAGATCCACGGGTTACTCTAGCAGCCCTGTTTATAAAAGACAGTCTCAAGCTGGAGGAGATGGGCTAAATGACCATCCACACGTATACCACCTGTCCTCACACAATAGAATTTATACAGAAATAGGAAGATGAAGTAAGACTACAGCAACATCCATGAGTCTCACAAACAAGATATCAAGTGAACGAAGTAGGAGGGGATTCCGTACGATTCTACGCATGGGAAGTGCCGAAACAGGTGAAGTAGATCTGCTCAGCTGAAAGTCAGGATAACGTTTACCCCCGTGGAATAATGACTACAAAGGGTCTGAGGGATCTTCAGGGTGCTAATGGGTACTGCTTCATGATCCGGTGGCCTGGGTGTGTTCAGGCTGGAAATGTCTACTGAGTAAATCCTTGTAACTTGTATGCCCTTCTGTATATATGCTATAGTTAAATTCCAAACTTAAAATTTAAGCAGATCAGTAAATAGATGGAAAGGAAAACATTAAGCAATATTAAATAAATAATCGTGCAGGTGGATGTCAAATAAGAAAAAAACACAATTGTAAGTGCGGTTTGTAAATGACTATAATTGGGGAAACCCTGTTGTTATATCTATTTGTGTTAAAGATGGGGACACCAGGGTCACGAAAAGGAGTGACTTGATCAGAGTCTTCAGGTGATCAGTAGCCAGTGTCTCTGCAACTCCAAGGCTACTGTCTTTTCTGATGAAATGGGCCCTCACCTGGGTTCCTCCCCTGGTCTCAGTCCTCAGTTTCCAGCTTCCTCCGCAGTCAGCACCTTGGCACTAACTGGCTTGAAACTTACGCGTGATAATCTGAAGAATGTCACTTTCTTTGTCCAGCTTTTCCAGAACATCTGAGTAGCCACAGGTCTGGGACAGGCACTGGGCCTGCTGCCTCTGCCTGGGGCAGTCCCCTAATTGTTCCCCGTCAGGTGCAGAGGACAAGCAAGGCAGACTATGAGGGCTCCCAGTCACACTTGCTCTTATGATTGTAGTAGTTGAAACCACAGCAATTATTTCTAAAACATGTGATCATTTTCAAAGAATTTCAAAGTATTTCTGGATATTTATGTTTAACGTGAAAGCAAAAATGCACTGATTGTCCAAAGGGAGGGAGGGGGAAGAATGAAGCCATCCTCTTCCTTCTGGGTAAAAGCATCACCTTGAAAACACCCTCCACAGGTCCATTTGGGTAGCAGTTTTCCACCATTGTACTTTGGTCGAACTCGTTGTGTTCTAGGAATGCTGATCCTGAGCTCAGAACTACTATAGTGAGGTGGGCAGGGTGCTAGGTTTGGGGAGGCATGAATTTGGGAGCTCTCCCATCTATGGCTCTTCATCTATGAAGCGAGGATATGAAACATACGCCCTACTTATTCTAGATAGCTGACCTAGGCACCAAGTAAGATAAAATATGTGACAATGTCTTATAAAATGTGAATTAAGGTTTACTGTTTCCTCTGTTAAGCAGCTCACCTACTTTTCTTCTGTGTGACATAACTTAAAATTAAAATTAAAATTAAAATGGAAGGCCACTTTGTCCCACAGCACATTTCCATGTGGCCAGGCAAAGCATGTTCCGATCGCCTCATTTACGATGGCCCCAGGCTTGGAGTTTTGTTAGAAGTTTTCCATTTTGTTACAATAAGAAATTTAGACCTTAACAGGTTTACAACTACTCTGTCATGAGGATGATGATTCTAGATGGAAACACTTTCCCGCAGCTTTTTCCATGATAAGGAGCTTTACGTTCTGGGAATCCAGCCAGCTCCAGTGGAGAACTGGGCATTATGGAAACTTCAATGAACATAATATATGAAGTGACTCTGTATTGCCATTAGAAATTATGCAGGTGGCACACTTAATGATTGGGCTAGTATTTCTTCTCAAATGCTACCAAATCTCTTTACATACTATATCAGAGTAAGAATAACATTGAACTTTGGTTTGTATTGTACTGTGCTTTGGCTTTTTCAAGTGATTTTCTGAGCCTCACTGGTATGATTTTTTTAATTTCACGGACCACAGTACTGTCAACAGTGAAGGCTTAATCACTGTCTCATCAAGGTGTTTGGGTACAATAAAAGGCTCTTATTTTTAGTGTGTGACAGTTGCATCAGCCTGAAAGAACAGGAAAAGCTACCATGATGGGAATCTTGACACGGAAGGGATGCCACCTTTGCAAGTTTACAAGCTGTTGGATTTCAAATGGCATGAGAGGAAGCCCTTTGGGCTGGCAGTTGACATGTCATTCTGTAGCCCTTAGCTTGACCTTCTTTAAACATCAGCTTAAGCACAAAAGATACTGTGCTCAGAGTGACTATTTCACCTCCAGGCTGGTAATTGTATCATCTCCCTGAATGACACCTCCACCACATCCACTCTTGTCAGGAAGGAAGCCTTTTCAATTCTCCAAAGCTCAAAGCCCATAATGTTATTCACAGTGACCTTGAGGGAGTGATTACCCCTTGGTACTTGCCAACGACAGATTAATTTCTGGTGTTTAGTCCAGAGAAAGCTGTCAAGGAACTACGGATTCATGTAAGTCTCCCCAGTGGGCTGAGTTGCTTGAAATGTATTTGCAGATGAAGTTGTGATTGATATGTTGATGGGAATTACAGAACACGTGGGACTATTGGAGAGAAAGTCCATGCAAAGCATCAGCAGAGGTGAACGCATTTGCCTCCATGTAATGACTGCAAAATTGTTAAAAGAAAATATAGAGGTTAAACTGTTCTATTTTGTTAACTAAACCAAGAGAAACAGAGCCAAACACTGGATTTGAGGATTGGCCTCAAATAGTTTCCTGTAATGAAAATTGGGATGAGAGAAACAATCCCAATGCGATGAGAACCAACTTTTATTTAAATGAAGCTGTTGGAAGCTCAGAGAGTACTTTTCCTTACCCTGTTTTCCATTTTTAAAATCCCCTTTCTCACTTAGACTGTGTGAAAAATTGACCAGAGATGATTGAAAAAGCCTGTCATATGGGCCATCTAAGACATTTTTCTTCCCAGAAACAACAAGAAAAAGAAAAATCCCGGGGGTCCCTCTAAGATATTTAGGAACAGAGTTCCCAGGAGATAAACTTAGAGGTGCTTTAAACAGTTCTGTGTCTTGGCATTGAATCGAAATAAACAATTTCTGTCTCAACTGTGCCTTTGCTGGTACCATGCTTTAGGCTTGTTCTCTGTGTTTGGAGACTTTATAACCTTCGGTAATTCGGGGTATGTGTGTATGTTCTAAATGAAGTGAAATTCGAACTTAGCCATATTCAAGTGCACAGTGCAGCATTTTAAAAATATATTCACAACATGTTCAACCACCACCTCTATCTAGTTGTGAAGCATCATTGCCTCCCAGGGAAACCCCGTGCCAGTTAGCACTCACTCCCCTCTGCCCTCTTCTTCCAGTTAGCACTCACTCCCCTCTGCCCTCTTCTTCCAGCCCTTGGTAACTACCAATCCATCTGTCGTCATAGGATTTGCCTGTGCTGGATATTTTAAATAAGTGGAGCTCTTATACGATACGTGAGCTTTGGTGCCAGCTTTTTCCACTTAGTGTGATGTTTTCAAGGTTCATGGATGAGATCTTCATTCCTTCTGACAGTTAAATGGCACTCCGTTGTAGGTATATACTATGCACCACATTTTGTTTATCCATCCATCCACTGATAGACATTTGAGTGGTTACCACCTTTGTGCTACTATGAATAGTGCTACTATGTACATTTTTGTCTAAGTATTTGAATACCTATCAACACTCAAATTTGAATACCTGTTTGCACCTAGGATTGGGTCCTATAGTAATTCTATGTCTAACTTTTTAAGGATCCGTTCATCCATTGATAGATATTTGAGTTGTTACCACTTTTGTGCTATTATGAACAGTGTGGCTATGAACATTTTTGTGTAACTGTTTGAATACCTGTGTCCACATGCAAATTTGAGTACCTGTTTATACCTTAGGAGTGAGAATACAGAGTCATCTAGTAATTCTAGGGCTAACTTTTTTTTTTTCCATTTCACTATTTTAAATTATTTTTTTAATTAAATCATAGCTATGTACATTAATGCAATCATGGAGTACAGTGTGGTGTTTTCATATAAAATTTGAAATATTTTCATCAAACTGATTAACATAACCTTCATATCATTTTCTTAGTTACTGTGTTAAGATGTTTATGTTCTACTTTTAGAAAGATTCACTTGTACCCTTGTAAGAATAACCATAGGGATAATCCCACCAATCATCCTCCCTCCACTCATCCAAACCCCCCTTCCCTCCCCTCCCCCTTCCCCTTTTCTTAAACTATAATTAGGTCATGGCTTTCATATGTAAGCTATAAACTAGTTTCATAGTAGGGCTGAGTACATTGGATACTTTTTCTTCCATTCTTGAGATACTTTGCTAAGAACACTTTCCAGCTCCATCCATGTGAACATGGAGGTAAAGTTTCCATCCTTTTTTAGGGCTGCATAATATTCCATGGTGCACACATACCACAGTTTATTGATCCATTTGTGGATTGATGGGCACTTGGGCTTCTTCCATGAACTAGGGCTAACTTTTAAGGAACCATTAAGCTGTTTTACACTAGCACATGCTCCTTTACTTGTATGTACGCAATCCCCTTCTAACATCTTTTGAAGAGTATTCAAGCAAGATGGGACTACTGTAGATAAGACATCAGGTGACCTGGTCTTCTTGAATCTTTTCTGAGTGAAGTGGAATCAATAGCAATTATCTGTTCCATTTGGAAAACTTTTCTAGGGGCCTTGTGAATATGGGGATATGTTTACTCTGCCCTATGAATCAATCCCAACTCCAACTCTGTCTGTATAGAGGAGGACAGCTGCCATATTTGGGAAGTGTTAAATTCAGTAAAATACTACAGTGTAGCCTTTAAGGTTGGGAATCCCCCTCCTTCCTTTAAATCTGTGTAGGCATCAGGGAGACTTTTAAGTTGAAAGCACTAAGCTGCTGAGGCCACGGAAGCCCCTGAGATCCTTGTGTTGTTGTGACCTCTCTCAGTTCCACTGAATCTTCCTACTTACTCAACTTCTTCACATATCCAGAGACTGGGACCCTGAGGCTTGAGAAACAGGAAGAAGTTCCAGGTGGACCCGCAAAAGAGGGGAATTGCAGGCAGCGGAAATGGCCCAAGAGGGGACGGACTCTTCAGAGTATGAAGTGTTTGCAACATTCTCGGTGGCAAGTGAAACAGGCAATCAAAGGCTGGTGAGAGGCAGTCAAGAGCCTCTTGGAAACCCGTACCAGATAGGGGTTTACACTTTCAAAGTTTCTTTATCAGTTTTATTTCTGGATTTCTTCATCCAAACTTAGAAAGAAAGCTCCTTTACTCTGTCGATGGGGGAGGGGAAAAGACATCTCTGAACCCTGTAAAATTTTCCAGTTCATACACAGATATATAGAAATACGAGGTTTTGACATTTGGGAAAATCATCCAAACCATTGTTTAAATTTTGATACCATGCTTGTTTTTACTCAGTCTTTCCTGAAGGCATCTAAGTTATCCAAAATTAATAAATAAAAAGTAATTTAGCTATGTCTGTGAGTTGCTTAAGGTAGAAAGACATGTCTCAACTTTAGCTGTCCAAATATTCCTTCCCTTTGCAGATGGCTACTGACACAAATATTCTCCTATTCCCCAAGTATTCTAATGGACTCTAGTGTTATGTTAAACATGGATTTAAGTAAGAGTTTAGTCTCCATGACTTCAAGTCATAATGACTTTTCCATCTCTGCTCATTTATCACAGAGACAACTTCCTCTTGGAACCACTTTCTTGGTCCTTGAAATATCAGTGAAACAGACTCTTATCAGTTACCTTACAGCTTCATGGAAGGGCCTGGTTTGCTACCTTGGGCCTTTTGATGGCCAAAGAGACCTTAGTTGACCCTCAAAAGTAGCTAATATATGTATGACCTGAGACTAAACTGGAAGCTGTGGTCTGATTTTTTGACTAGTATATTTAAAATCTATTTCTTTTTTCCCTTTTGTTGATAGAGTTGATATTGTCTATGCTGTCTATTCTTTTATTTTACCTTTATATAATTAAATCTTTGAAAATTTTGCCTCTATGTTTTGTCCTCTCATTGAATAATATTACTCATGAAACCAGGAAATGTTAAATAGTACTTCAGATGTCACTTCTTTTTTCCTATTATCTAAAAAAAGGAAAGTGTATATTTAAGAATTATGCTTCCAGTGGCTTGAATAGTCATGGATATTATGAGAAAGAGATTGAAAAGGGACAAATCTGCTCCTAGGTGGTCTGGAAAAGTCACTGTAATGGCCAAGCGTTGTTCCCAGAGAGGTACAAGGTGGAGCCAGAGCAGGAGCCAGGACCGAAGATAAACTCAAGTTGGGATGTGGGTCACCAAACAGCCACTGCTGAGCTCCCTGGAAGGAATTAGTTGACTCAATTATAGGACAATCTGCACTCTTTTCTCAGCTGTTCTCAAGATGTAGTGTTAGATGACATAAGTAAAGTGTTGAGAACCCCAGTCTAGGGTCATGTCCTGGGTTACTACACATTTAAAAATGTAGTTAAGAGGTAGGTGGAGAAGCTGCCACCCGGAGGAGAGTGCAGATGCCCCCCACACCGTCTTGGAGCTCCTTTTACACACTGTCAAGCCAGGGCCTCGTGTTTAGCCTGCTTTGGATGTTACACAGTCTCCTTTTCACTTTAAGGGGGTCACGGATTCTGTTTTGCTTTCCGTGCTTTTTCCTGAAAGTGTGCCATAGTGTTACTGTACCTTCCCCAAAGTGAGTCAGATGTGCTGCCCATTAGAATACCAAAGTGGTGGTTCCCATAGCAGCCAGAACCACAGGGACGCAAACAATAAAATACCAACCCTGTTCACAAACCCAGTGGAGAACTATGGTCACTAGAGTGAATCAAGGGCATGTTCAAAATGCTGTGCTTTTCTGAAGTTGACATTTCTTTTCCAAACGGGATGAGTCGCACCTCCTTTTGCGAAGGCGTCTTCTTTAGAGCTGCTCATTCTTTCCATGAAAGGACTCTCTGACTTTTCCTCCTGTACGCACAGTGAGGGCTAAGATGACGTTGCATGGGGGACTCTCATACAAGACCCTTTTGTGGACTTTCAAAGTAAAGCCAGATGTTAGCTGCTGCTTCCACAGAGACTAAATGAGGTTTCAGGTAAATCAGATACACGCATGATTCTAAAACTGCATGGCCCATTTCACTGAAATCTGCACTGGTGCAGAACTTGAGCTCCACGGCACAACCTTGAAATATTGAGCTGAACCTTTACCTGGAAATATTTTCAGCTTACACAGAATCATATTTTGGCAGAACAATTATAAGGACTTACCAGTTTTAGAGTCTTTACCTCTGGGACAAGGAGACAGAAAAAAATACATGTTTTTAGAAATATAACCAAAAAATATTGTCTTGATTTTGTGTAAATAAGCCCCAGAAGACAACAAAAACAGACATGTAGTAAGAGACAAAAAGGAAAATTTCAGAACTGATCCATTTGCATGCATAGTAGGGAAATAATACAGCTTAGGAGTTAAGAGCATAAACTCTGGAGCCAGGCACATCTGAGGCCGTTGGTGCCATGTTGACAAGTTTATGATTCTAACATCTCAAAGCCTTGGTTGCTTTCTCCTTGAGCCGGACAATACAGAGATGATAGTAGTTCCCAGTTGTTAAGCATTTACCATGAGACAGGCACTATGCACTGTTTTACGTTCATTATCTCATTTGAAATCGTCAAACTAATTATGAAGTTGGTACTACTATTGTCTGATTACAGTTTAGGAAACTGTGGTGGAGATTGTTTAAGTTGCCCAAGCACCACATAGGATTGATCTGTAGATTAAGCAGTTACTAAGTATCTGATACATATGAGCACTTAATTAATAATACCTGTGACAGGATTGGATATTCTATACGGTATGTGTCACTACCAGACACCAGGAAGTGGTGGTACAGTGGAAAGGGATGAAGAGAAATTGATTAAGGGGTACCAATACACAGTATAATAAAAGTCAGACCTACTGTGTGACAGATCAGTGGGGTGACTCTAATAATTTACAGTAATCTATTGTATATTTCAAAATAACCAGGGAGAATAATTCTAATGTTTCAAGGAAAAAGAATAGTCACTTAAGGTGATCAATACCCCAAATACACTGATTTGATCTTTGTATAAATTATAAGAATGTATTAAAATATCACATGTACCTCAAAATCTATGTATGCCTAACATATGTCAATACAAAAATTAAAAAGAAATACATGAAACTGTGTTTTATTTTGAGATGGATTTTTTAAAACATTTTTCTCTTATTCAAACTTCAAATGTTAAGTACCAGAAATGGATTGATTTCCTCCCCTCCCCACAAGAAGTAAGCAATAAGTCCTCAAAACAAAGGTTTTCTTATGCTGATTTTTCTCTACCTAGAGTTACTATTAGATGCTGTGAGTTTTGATCTTTAAAAAGGTATTTTTATGTGACTCTGAAATTGGTCCTCACACCTCCAAGTTTTCAATACTTTTTGGTATGTTTTGGGGAGGGCATTTCCCCACTGTTTTATAAGGACTCACTCTCTCATCTATCACGGGGAAAGTAGAGAGCAAAATTTCTTTAGGGAGAATTTCCCCCAGTGGAAAGGAAACCCTAAAAATAAATCTGAACAATCCAAACATCCATGAGTACTTTAAAAGAAAATATTAGAGTCCCTGTATTTATACACACACAAAGATATGCATATTTTCCCGAAGGTTGGACAAGAGCCTTAATTCTGGCAGTTTCTGTAGTGGTGAGAAAAAAGTAAAGGAATGCATACGAAGCCACGATATGGTGAAAACTCTCATAAGCCTTATTGTTTCATGCCAGATAAAATAAAAGTGAGTTGATTGGGAAAGAATTTCTACTAATGCCAGTGTCATTAAAAAATGGGTTAAAAGATCTTGCAGGGAGATGAAGGCCAAGACAGATAATCACAGACTTACATAAATAATCATCTGTCCTTCATATTGTGGTTATGGTGCATAAATCTCGATTCATTTTTCTGGCAACTGCACTGAATGTGCACTGACCCTCATAGTCTTGCCTGGACCACCTTGGGATGAGGGGCAGGAATTTATGGACAGTGGAGGGGTTTGAGTGCAATCCAGAATACAAATCAGGGATACCACTTGCTGGTCCAAATCATGTCCTGGCCATCCTGACGTCTCTAACTAAATGAGTTACTGCAGGAAAGGGACAGCTTCCATACAACTTTCTTTCCAGAGATTCAAAGGATATTTCCTTTATCTTTCTTGAACTCACACTTCCATAAAGATCACTCTTGTTAGGGCTGACATTCAGTGTGTTTCTTTGGAATATGGTGTCCATGCATTGTGGGTTAGTAAATATTTTGAATCCTACCCTATGTGATTGCCTACTACAAAATTACCTGATAGCTCAACCTATCTATCAAAAGTCTGAATGCATATTAGGCATGTAAAGGTCAGTGCATAATCAGATACTCAGAATTTAATGTCTAAAATTGCCTTGCTTAGTCCGCTTAGATAAGAGATTTTTAATTTTTTTGCTTTGCAGATTAATTTCGGGGGTTTCTGGTTGGAGGTTGATTCTTGCATGGAGGCAGAGGCTTCCATTGTCAAAGAAATGGCTTAAATAAACCTTCTACAGGACCTACCTGGTTAAGCCAATCTCTGAGTCGTAGAGAATTCAGGCTTCCTAACAATTTTGAAGTATACAGTGAGGCATCACAGTTTTTAAAAACTGTGAATACATTTGCCAAGTGCCTTCCTCCCTCACAATATTTGAACACATTTAAGAAAAATCTAATCCATATGTTTCTGACTCATTTACATTTGGATCATAAGTATATTCTTTTCTAAGAGCCATTTAATGTCCAACAGCCTTTTTGTCACTTACAAAATGTATTCTTTTAGATCTTCCCCCTTAAAAACAGAAAATTTACTTTAATTGAACTAACGTACAAAAAGGTAACATTTTAGTTCGATGTTCTTGTTTTTGAGTTCATCCCAAATCTGGCAAAGGGAGCTCTTTACATGCTCCCTATTGGTCATGTTAACTTCAGAAGCATGCCAACTTTTCATTCTTTTACTATATAATTATTAACTTTAGTGCCATTGTGGTTCCTGTTAATTCATTCCACACGTTGAATATCCTCGGGAGACTTTTCTTTTTCAAGTATCTTTAAGCTTAGGTCATTTGGGGTTTGCGGAGTAAAAGAAGTGGGGGGGGGGTTGCGATTTTGCTGTTTTTGGAATGTGAATAATTTTTCAGCAAATAATTTCTTAAAAGGCATGTACACTGTGTGATCCATCTCCAGCTCAGAATTCTTTTTCTTCATTTTGAAAACAAATAAATAAAATTCCAGACAGCGCAATCATTCTAGGAAAATCCTTCAAGAGGCCAACAGGCGTTACTGCAGTCCTTGAATTTGAGGTGATTTGAATAGGAATCCGCTGTTTCCAAGGCACTCAGGTCGAAAGAGGATTGGAAGGCGGAACCTGGGAAACACTAGCATTATACATTGCTGTATTCCAGCCAAAGGCTCTTATTTTTTTAGCAAATATTATTTTTTCGCTTTCTCCAAAAAGTTCATCTTGTTTAATGTATTTCAGCAATGGCCATAGAGATGCTTTTATTTCTCACTGAAACTATTTCTATTAATTGTTTCCATATGTCGGCGTTCACATTGACGTAAAGTTGTCTGTGCTGTGACGCACCCAGTTATTTACTCTGACATGACATTTTAAGTATCCTACCTTTTCCCTATATTTATTTAACAGCTTCATGTACTTGATGTAGGACAATTGCTGTCAGATTTATAGGTCTATCTTGAGAGATAAAATGGAGCCCCAGACTCTTCTGAAGAATAATTGCTCTTGGTCTCCTGAGATATTTCATGCATCTGTGTATTATCTGGCAAGCTATCTTCCAGTGCGCATGGAGCATGAGATATAATTACCATGTGGCAAAGATGTCCAGGCTCCAGGAAGCCATTTGACTCAATATTTTGAAAATGATTTTTCTTTACAAAATAAGTTACAAACATTCGGAGATTTCGGTGAGAGTTTGGTTGGGAGGTGTATCTAGAGGTCTATGGTGAGCTTGATGGGGAGGTGCATTAGAGGTTATTGGAACATAAAATAAGAGACCATGTCTACAGGAGAGACTCGTAGTTCCATGTGTGAATCTGCAGCAATTTGTAGGAGACAAAAGGAAAGGCACAGTCAGAGAAATGGCGAGTGTAGTGGCCTTGTCTTTGCAGCTAAATGATTTCTTGGTCCCACCGCCGAAACCATCTCATCAGCCCGTGCAGTTAACTGATGGCATCTCAGGACTTTTCTTTCCATTCTCCTCATTTGGATTCTCATCCTCCCACTTCCTTGCCACCCGTCACAATGTTCTCCCCACCCCTTCTATCACACTGAAGGCCCTTCTATTCCGTTTCCCACCAACACATACAGAGACACTGGCTTAGGTTAGATCTTTGTACTCACGTAGAAGAAAGCGTGTGAGCTGAAATTTTAGAACTCACAGCAATTGAGATGAAACCTGCTATTATTTTTTATAATCTATCCAAGTTGGAGAACATAGGAAACTTTCAGCAATCAATAAAAGCCCAGGATGATAATGTCTTGAATACCTAAGTATGCCTTGGAGAATCAAGTGCTCAGCGCTGAACGTTGCTGAAAACTCACCTCTGTGGATTGGGAGTTTCAACGAGACACACACAAAAGCTTTGTCTACCTTTAGTAGCTGTGGTGCTTAAATGTGAATGGCACATCAAAGACGCAAAGGCTAATATGAGCAGTGCCAGCAAGTGCCAATTCTATAATTAAATCCATGTTGTAAAGCCCTGCTCTTGTCTTAGAAATGAAAATTACTGCTTTGATTTCTACTTCCAGCCAGGGAAAGCGAATGCATATTTTGGTAGTATTGGACAGTACAGAGAAAGCCCCCAAGCAGCCGCCAACTAACTCCCTTAGAGTTGACTTTCCAAAGGGTTGTTTTTAAGGACCCATGATCAAATGTTCAGAGGGTTTGTGTCCTGGAATACCGACTCTGGCCCTGCCTTGTTAGACAGTCTCGGGCACGTCACTTGGAAACCAAAGGATCATGAAAAAATAGTATGTTGATCTGCATCATAAATGAGGTGGTAAATAAATGAGGAAATCTGAATGATGTTTCCTTTAACGCACATCTGTGAACAAATGAAAACAAAAAATAGAAAAGTCTTAGAAATGACACCAAAAACCCCCCAAAGAGATGAGCTCATTAATTTTTGCTTATGTGAAAGTGCTTACTGCCGTGTATCTCTCCCGCAGGAAGTGAATTCTTGTATTTTTTTAATTTCTATTTTTTACAATATAAACACTTAATTTAACACTGGCAGATCATCCCTGTTAAGCCAAGTGCTCATGGGACACTGGACCCAGCAGCCAAGGTCAGCGCAACTTCTGAGCTTCTTGCTAGGCGCTAACAGGGAGCGTGTCACCCTCTCCAGGCCTCTCACGTTGGCAATGATGGAGTGGCTCGGGTCATCCATACATTCCATGAGCACCTGTGTGCACTGTCCCTGCAAGCTGGCCTGCCCAGCACCTTGGTGACCCTGCCCAGCCTGACAAGCTGCAGCTGCTAGTGTCCATAATGGCAGCATAGCAGCGGTGGTCAAGTGGGCGGCCACGGAGTGAATTTTTGATGAGAAATTGCTAGATGCTGGGCAAGAGCCAAAACTTGCAAGATGGGGAGTTTGGAGACCACCCCCTCATCCCTCGGAGGGGAGTGCTCTGAGATAACACACGTCACCCCACAGGAGAGGCGGCCTCGTGTTCACCGGCTGGGACACACGGGTCATGCTTTGCCTGGTGTGCCAGCATCGAGTTTCTGACGCTGACAGGTGGCTTCCTGAGCCTCTTCTCCTGCATTGTTTGAATGTGGTAAGTAATAGAGGCAGAATCCCAGGAACATGACAGGTCCAAGGACAGGGGAGCAGTGCGAGGTAGTGGGGAAAAGTGGATTTAAAGGTGAAGAGCTCGAGGTTGCTCCTTACTGCATGACTCTGGATTCGTTATTGCAATTCACTGAGCTTTGATTTCCTTAGTCTGGAAACGGGAATGATGTGATTGCCATGTGGGAGGATTAAAATCCTTTGTATATTCATAAAGCACCATACAACTGTCAAGCATTGTTACTTACTTAACATTTTTTTTTTTTTTAGACAGTCTCACTTTGTCACACTTGGTAGATTGCCATGGCACCACAGCTCACAGCAACCTCAAACTCTTGGGCATAAGCTATTCTCTTGCTTCAGCCTCCCAAGTAGCCGGGACTACGGGCACCCACAGCCCATCACAACACCTAGCTTTTTTTTTTCTTTTTTTTTTTTCTTTTTTTGCAGTTTTTGGCTGGGGCTGGGTTTGCACCCACCACTTCTGGCATATGGGGCGGGTGCCCTACTCCGTTTAGCCACAGGTGCCACTCACCACCGGGCTACTTTTTTTTTTTAGAAATGGGGTCTCCCTCTTGCTCAGGCTGGCATTGAACTCCTGAGCTCAGGCAATCCACCTGCCTCAGCTTCCCAAAGTTCTAGAATTACAAGTATTCAACCCATTTTTATTGAGACCTGTACCCATTTTTATTGAGACCTGTTATAAAGCAATCAAGAAATTACTGAAATGCTCCCTCGGCAATGAATAATTATATAGGTCCCTGCCCTCAAAAACTTAACGGTAGTTGGGTGGGGAGTTTAAGTGAGCAAACAGGTGATGTCAATATTATACAAGGTACAGAAAATTATTAGCTAATACATTTAGGGATACAACTGGCTTTATTTAGAAAAAATACCATAAAGGCAAGGAGAGAAGAGGGTATGAGTTGCACGGGACTTTTCATTTAATATGTGTTTATTGAGAGCCTACTATGTGCTAGACTCCTCCAGCTCTTGAGAACTGTCAGTGAATAAAATCCAACACCCTTGTTCCCAAGGCACTTACAGTCTAGTGAGGGGAAATAGCTGGCGGGCGCGTGTGTTCCTTCAGAGTGGTAGGACTGGTTGAGAAGGGGACATTTGGGGAAAGAAATGTAGACTATGAAGAAATCAGCCATGTGACCATTTCAGAAATAGCTTTTCAGGAAGAGACACCAGCCAGCCCAAAGGCTTAAGGTGGGAGCAGGCCTATGTCATGTAAGGTCAGTGGAGGAAGACAGTGTCTGTGGAGTGAAGAGGTCAGTGCAGACAGGAGTGGAGAGGATGCCTAGGGGTGCATGTGCTTGGATCTTGCTAAGAGGATTTGACTTTTACCCTGAGTGAAATACTGAATCTTGAGGAGATGGAATCATGACTTGTATTTGAAAAAGATCACTCTGGCTAGCAAGTCACCGTTTCAAAATAAAACAAAGGAAGAAAGTGGGATCCCTGAGGGAAAAGGAAGGCAATGAGGAGAGAACAGAGTGAGAGGAAGCAGGCAAGCCCCGTGGGGGAGGCTGGAGCCGCTGCTCAGAAAAGTGAGGGATTCCCTGTACAGGGTGAGTGCCAGAGGGCGTGGCCAGGGATGTTTGGAGCTACAGGTTGTTTCTGTCACTGGGATGCATTTCTAACACCTGTTTAAGTCCTTCCCAAATTCAAATACTCTCATACATCCTTCTATGGTGGGGAATAAAGAATTACACCTTATCCCACAGGTCACCAGTCCATGCCAGGGAGAGGCATCTGGTCCTAGGAAACAGTGGTCTGGTTGCAGGAGATGACCAGCAGTGGGGTTAAGAGTGGAACGGAGAAATAGAGGTAGCAGTATTCTGACAGGCATTACGATGACTATGACAGATGGAGTATCAGGGTGCCAAGGAAGTACCAGGGGAGTGTCATCCACTGTCGTCAGGAAAAGCATCTGCCAAGAAGTGGCTTCTAGGGAAGGCCTAAGAATGGGTAGAATGGAGTTAGGGTGAGAGACTGCAGGGCCCAGGTGGAAAGGCCAGTGTGTATTTGGCTCCAGGGATGATTGCAGACGTGGTGATAGAGGGAGCCTCAGTGTTCACAGTCTGGCTGGAAGAGAGACAGTGAAGGGACGGAGCAGAAGAGATGACCTGGGGCCAGACTGAGATAGCTGCTTTAAGCCATGCGCTCAAGTTTGTACATTATCCTCATGGCCAATGTGGATGTTGACATGTCCAACAGGAGCTTGACAGTCTTTTAGAAATCTCACTCTGGCTAAAAGCAATTTATTATAGAAGTTTGAGGTCAATAGAAGCTCTCTTGACCTTAGAAGGCAACTCAGCATTTTTCTACCAGGTTCACAGAAGAGGTTACCATTAATGAACACGTACATTTTAAAGGTATTCCTGATTCTTATAATTATAAAATAAAACATAACAAAGTAAATAGTATTTCATGAGTTATTTTGATGGCAAAAAGACTTGGAAAATAAACAAGTGTTTCCTCCAGGCACTGCCGTCTGTGGCTAATAGTCTAGTGACAGTTTCCACCACTTGACTGATCTTTTGTACTGTTATTTATATCTACCAAATGATCAAGTACATGCTAGGTGACAACAAATATAAATTTTTCCATTTTTCTCCAGGTCATCTTTGGGGATCAGAAAATTAATCAAATTCTTAATATGTTTCTCAGACATCTTACCGTGACAGTGACTCTGAATAAATCATATTGTCATTAAGTGATACATTTCCTGCCATTTCAGATAAAATGTCATTTGAGTCGTTATTCTTTTACGTCCATTCAAAGGCATTCTTGGTCCACTCGGCGCCTTTCAAATCCATCTGGCCTCAGTATGTTTCTGTGGCTGTGGCACCTGGTAGGGGCTATTGTAGAACTGGGTCATGGTGGCCAGAAAGGGCAAGGACAGAGGGGATAAACAACTTGGGGTATGGGCCGAGAAAATATTTGACAACAAAAGAAACACCTTCATCCAGAAAGGAGCTTTTGCTCAGGATAGAGAGAATTGAACTTGGCAGAGGCTGGGGAGAAGCGTTATCCTGCGATTGTTATTACATCAGACTGTGGAGTTACTCTTCTCTGGTCAGACATTCATTTTCCACTGGAAAAAAAATTTATTCCACTAACTGCTCCACAGGACATGACTAATAAATAATAAATGGAAACAATACCTCCATTTGGTACAATTTATTTCTGTGGGTCAGGGCACATTTTTATTGCTTGCCGTTGAAGACATTGTGTTTGGAGGGTGTTCACGCGGCTATTTATCAGGAGACAGGTACTGATGGTGGCGGAAGGGGGGACAACAGGAACTAATCATTTCCAACCACTGTGGTTTCCCGGGGGGTCTTCGGCTGCCAACGCACAGGCTGTATTCAACATTCTAAGAGCCAAGGAAACCACAGGCCAGTAAAACCTCCTTTCCTTTTGCAGTTACACATCCTATAGAAGGACAGATTTCCCTGGTTCGGGGCACACCGTGACATTTGGTGGTAAGAAGGAGGTGTGGGTGACACTGGCCTTCGGGGAAGGCCTGGCACTGTTGAGCCAGCTGCCTGGCATCATGTTACTTGGAAAACAGCTCTTCACTTTTCACTCCCCTGAAGGTGGAAGGTGGTAATTCTTGGGCTCATTACCCTTGTCTGTAAAATACAGGAATGCGAGAATGTGCTGGAGTAGGTTTCAAAGCTGTCAGACTTTGTGGTCTTGATATCTGCTTGGGTGCCCAGCTCTGCGTTTAGGAAACCATTGCCCTGCGCACTCAGCGGGCCGGGACTGGGTAAGCACTTGTCTGCTTCCAAATCTTGGGCAGACTTGGGGTGACCAGCCTGTTACACCATCTGTCATTAAAACTCCACTTACACAGAGCTATTTCTAGGCTATATTGTTAAATGAAAAAAACAGAGGACAAAAGATAGATGTATATCTGTACATTAAAAAATAAATTTTATATGCAATAATCATAGGAAAAAATCTGGAAAGCTATCTAACAGCAATGTGGCAAGTAGTTCTTTCTGAGTAGTGGGCTTTGAGTTAAGCATCCATTCTACTCTTGTAAGAATGTAAGGTTTGATTGAGTTCCACCTGTACCACTTAATGAATCTCTGGGTGATTTTAGATGTTATTTAATGTCTCTAAATTTCAGCTTCTTCTTTTGTAAAACTAGAAATAATAACGATCTATTATTACAGGTAACTAGATGAGGTTAGATATAGTAAAAGCTTAAGTCACAGTAAGTTCACAATAAACACCATCTTTTGCTTGTATTGTACTGTTAATACTGGTGCTGCTCCAGATATTGATACAATATATTTATGGGGTGAAATCAAACAGGCATTTCCTCAGACCTGCAATTACTACACCTCAGTGTCCTTCATACCCTGTGTGGGCCAGAGTCATCCCAGAAGCATTTCCTAAGAATAGTGGGACGGCTTAGTTTCAATCCCCCCACATCACTCACCAGACAGGCTCAGTTCCTATTTCTCAGATGTCTTCATTATTTTGCCTTTAAGTAAAAGGAAAATAATCTTCAGAGCTTGGTGATCCAGCTGCTCACCAGGGCCCTTTGGATTCTCTTAAATCACTAGGGTTGCGTTGAATGTGATGGGCAACTTAGCAGAGAGTCTTTGGAAAGAGTTCTGGAGTGAACGTCTCACTCATATCATCAAGTCCCTTATCTTTATGAAACAAGGAGAAATAGCTCCAGTTCAGGATTCTTGCAGTCTAAAAAAAAAAAAAAAAGTGGGAATTAGGTAAAAATTGCACTCTTGGGAAATAATGTATAATTAGACTGCTGGAAATGTCTACACTTTCATATGCATCAGAGCTGAGACGTTTGGGAAAGGTGGCTTCATTGGTCTCTAGGCATTTTGAGCATCTTCACCAGGTTCAATATATTTACTTGAATCTCCTCTCTGTAAAACCAAGAGACAGAACTATGTGCATTTTTATATGGAGAATTAAGCTCATGTGGAAGTGTCCACCTACTAATATAAGTCAAATAATCTTAAAAAGCCATGTCTTTCAAAATGTGGTTACCTCACCCATCTGCCAGGATGTTGCCCTCCCCACCTCCAACTGGGTCTGAGACATCCCCAGAGGAAGCAGCCCTGGGTTAGTCACTGTCTCTATGGGACTGGCATTTCCATGGGAGAGGGTTAGGCTTAGCTGGAGGAGCACTCTCACCTGGTTTCCAGCCACTGGAAAGCTGGCATGGATAGGTTTACCAGATGTATGCCTTCTATGTTCCCAGAACACTTTAGCTAGTTGATCTCTGCACAGAGATACAGAGAGCATGGGGAGATAATTGCAGCCAAAGCTAATTCAACTTAGTAAGGGTGAGAAAAGAGGGAACAAGTTCTGGCTGGGCACAGCGGCTCACGCCTGTAATCCTAGCATTCTGGGAGGTCAAAGTAGGTGGATTGCTTGATCAGGAGTTGGAGACTAGCCTGAGCAAGAGTCAGACCCCATCTCTAAAAATAGCCAGATGGTTTTTTTTTTTTGAGACAGAGCCTCAAGCTACCCCCCTGGGTAGAGTGCCATGGCATCACAGCTCATAGCAACCTCCAACTCCTGGGCTCAAGCAAGTCTCCTGCCTCCACCTCCCAAGTAGCTGGGACCACAGGCACCCACGACAACGGCCGGCCATTTTTTGGTTGCAGCCATCATTGTTGTTTGGCGGCCCGGGCTTGGGATTTGAACCCACCACCTTAGGTGTACGTGGCTGGCACCTTAGCCAATTGAGCCACAGGCTCCAAGCCAAAATAGCCAGATGTTGTGGCAGGCACCTATAGTCCCAGCTACTTGGGAAGCTGAGGTTAGAGGATCACTTGAGCCCAACAGTTTGAAGTTGCTGTGAGCTATGACAGTACAGCACTCTACTGAGGGCAAAAAGTAAGACTCTTCCTCAAAATAAAAATAAAATAAAATAAAATAAAATAAAGAGAACAACCTCTGAGAGATTGGGCTTTGGCCATTACGTGTGTAAGTGTAGGGTGGTGGTGAAGGGTGGAGGAGGTGAAGTGAGGTAGAGGACAAAGTAAACTGAGAATTACCATGTGCAAAATTGTCCCAAAGGGAGTGGGGGGAACCAAAGCCTGCCCAAGATTAAGTCCCTATTTTTGTCTCAGGTAGAATCTGCCCTATAAATATGTCAGTGCAGGAAACCTCAGAGACCAGGCTGTCTGATGGTTCTAGACGGATCATGAACATCAAGAAATGACTGGAGCATCCCCAGCTAACTCACTCCTCCATATTCCGACAGGCCCGTGAGAGTAGGAACCAGCACTGTGGAGCTTCTGTGGAGTTGTCTGGGAAGCACACTTTGAAAACTCTTTTATTGTAACCATCTTGTTTTATGAATGAAGAGATGAAAACCTACAGAGGTCATGGGACTTACTCTAGATTGCATTGATAATTTGATGGCTGAATGGGCTGGAACACAGGTGTTGCTTTTGCACTAGGTATTACTGGAACTAGGTATTGCCTACTGTGTGCCCTAGGCTTCTGCAATTTCATACCTCCGTAAAAGCAAAGGTCTCCACTTACAAGAAGTTGTGTTCTTTGTCTGCTGCCCTGAGAGTGAAGGGAATCCCTTGTATGTTTAATGACAGGTCAGAAATATATGTCCAAAAAAGCATGGCAGAACTGAGATTTCTGGGACATTGATTGGGCCAGGTGGTTACAGACTACAGTCAGAGCTCCTGCAGTGTCAACCCTGCACCCTCTATGCTCCATAAACACAGTGATCTGGATCCCAGTCTCCACACCCATTCCAGAACCAGGTAAGGATGGAGTAATAACCCACCCACTGCTCAGCCATAAGGGTAAGGGCCCACAGAGGCCTCTTGCCTCATGTCCTTTCCTCCTGTGATAAGCACCTCTGTAAGAAGTGGCCAGAAAATCCATTTCCCAGTGGAGTAAATCAGTAAAACTGATCACTTTTCATGGCCACCCATCATCTGGTGGAGCAGCTACACCTGCTTCTCTTTGGGATAGATATTTAGATGCGAGCACTCCACACAGGTCTTCCATTTAAGGCCAAATTATGATTTAAAACACCATATTCTTGGGCAGCACCTGTGGCTCAAAGGAGTAGGGCGCTGGCCCCATATGCAGAGGTGGTGGGTTCAAATCCAGCCACAGCCAAAAACTGCAAATAATAATAAAATAAAATAAATAATAATAATAAAAAAACCCCCACCATATTCTTCAAACAAGACCATCAGGACATGATTTAGATGAGTGATGGTAGTGACAAGTGGCTGTCCCATGCTGGTCAGTGCACTAGCTGGGCTCCACCGAGGCTACACGACAGCACGGCCTGAATGATGCTGAGGGAGAGGGACTTTCCTCTGTCCACGGTGGTGCTTGAAGACCGTGGTAAAGGCTTGCTCTCCAAGAGGTCTTTCCAGGGGCAACCTATAGAGTCCGGAGATTTCAAGCTCCCCAAAGGGAATGCTATGTTCTGAGTCTGTGGTTTGGCTCAGTCTAGGTCAGGCTGGTGAGTGTGGTCAGAATGGAGAATGCTCAGAAGCTTTATTCTCTTTTTTGCCAAGGCTGGGTTTGAACCTACCACCTCTGGCATATGGGACCAGCGCCTTACTCCTCTGAGCCACAGGCGCCACCCAAAAGCTTTATTCTTGACATTCACTAGCCTCTTGAGGGAAAACCCACGTAGATGACAATAAAGATTAGAAAGTGACTTTGAAAATATTTTACAGGGAGAAACTTGCTCTAATAATAAACCAAACAGTTAAATAAGTAGTCCACATGAGTCTCTCTCTCTCTCTCTCAGAATTGGCCTAACATCAGAGTTAAATCACACAGAGCCTCAGTTTAGTTTGCCATACAGGTCTATAGGGTTAAAAACGGAGTCCCAATCTTGCTTTTCTTCTTTCTTTGCTTCTCATTATAAAAAGGTTTTAGGATGTTCATAGACTAATTTGCTCCATTAGAGAGATTTTATAACAAAGCAAGATTATTTTAGCTCCCAATCAATGGAGGGTGGCACATTTCCATTCCTCGGTTCAGTCATGCACTCATGCATCCTTTTATTTTTATGCCTGTGTTCGTTCCCTACTAACCGAGGTTGAAATCTGCATGTCCATCCCATAATGATGGCTCATCCTTCTCCCTTAGGTCATTTCCTTCTCTCTGTATTAATGGCATCATTGTCTTAAACTTTTCTCATTTCCTCACTAGCCACCTTCACCCCACCACCATGATTAGCATCCTTGCATGTTTAAGTAGCAACTAAATTAGTACCCCCTAAATACTGGCGGCGATCCTCTGATTTCCCTTTGTGTTCTCCATAGAAGGCTGGTACCTGGTCAGAGTAGGTGTTTAATGAAAGCAGAATGAATGATTAGTCCTCTGACTCCTCTCTCTATCCTCACTCTACCACACAGAGCTGGTCACACCTCTGTGCAGACCACTGAGGTCACCCACAGCTGCCGTCACCCAACTCCACCTTCTCTCCACTGCCCACCGGCTCCTTGCACTGCCCCTAACATGTGCTTCTCATCTCCTCACTTCTCACAAAGCTCAAAGTCCTTAACACGGCATTCAAAGCCCTTCCCGGCCCTGAGTTCTCTCTCCAGTCCTGCTTCCAGCTGTCACTCACCCTAAACCACTGCTTAGTCTAGTCCAAACCACAGACGTGGGCTGGCCAGTTTCCGAACCCTTCTCTCTGTCTAGAATGTTCTTGCTCATATCCCCAGGCCCACGCCATCTCATCCCATCCAAATTCTATATGCGTTTGAGGGCTCATGTGTGCAGTTTTAATTAGTATTTTTCTCTGTCTCCTCCGGATGAATTCACTGCAGCCTTCACCATCATGTGCCTTCTTACATTCTGGTTACTTATTACAGTATCTTATCTCCCCCTACCAGGTGATAATCTCATGATGAAGAAAATGCATCTCTCTTTTATCTCCCCCCCACCAGTGACGAGCAAGTGTCTTATGCATTTGAGGCACCCAATACTAATTGAATTTAGTTGAACCCAGAAATATGATATAGTCCTCACTTATAAAAAGAATTGGGAGAAAAATACATAAAACAACACGACAGAGTAAAAGCTTTTGGCTCAGGAGGCATTTCATACCAACCAGAAAGTGCAGGTTTATACCAGCTAAACACCTGTTCCAGGGTCTGATACTTAGGGATTCCCTCTGATGCAATATCTCCGGCCCAATTTAGGTATTAACAATGAAATCTGGGCACGCATAAAATTCAGCATTTTTAATTGACAGTGACTCTCTTCTAACTTCCTTTATTTTAATCGTGAAGAAGCTGAAGGAATCCTAGGAGGTTAATAACACCCCTGCACATTCCCAGCACAGATGCCACGTTAAATGCTCTAAATGGGATTCACCTTGAATTCTTGTCCTCCCATAAAATGAGCAAGGCTATTAATTCACATTTCACAGGTAAGAAATCTGAGGGTTGAAGACGTTGAATAACTTGCCCAAGTTACATAAAACAAAGAGCAGGGAGAATCAAAGTTAAAAATCCACCTTATCTGACCCAGTAATATTTCTTGTTAAGTAGTTAAAGTAATAGTGTCAAAAAAATCTTTCAATAAGTTAGTGATAGATAAGAGATGATAACCGCAAACTTCCAACGTCTGGTTCCTGTCTCCTTCAATTATTATTTTGGATCAGAGTTTGCTAGTAAATAGGACGTGTGCTTAAAACTGCAAATTGAAAGCTGATGCAATTTGCTTTTACACTAACAAGAGATGGGTACTCTTCTTTATCTGTTTTAATGTCTTCTGTGCTTTTACAAATGTTTAAAGCTTTCCACAATTTAAAATGTCTAAGGTAAAAAATAAACAAAATAAAGTAGAATTTATTATTTTCTAATACTACAGAATCATTCCCCAGGGGAAAGACCACGTTGAAAAAGCCTTAGCAGGCTTTATTTCATAAAAAATAATCTTTGTTCAGGATGATCTTTTACCAGTACTCACCTAATAACAATTTTTAATTTAGAGATTAGCATAGTTTGGAGATGGGGTTGGAGGGAGTCTTATTCGTTTCACGGGCATCGACTGCCCTCTGCTGGAAAAAATGAGCTTTGCAGTTTTTTGCCTGATGAACAACATAATTCTTGCCTCAGATGTGCTGTGCAAAATAAGATTGTTGGGTTTTAAGTGCAGTGCTTACTTATTAAGGTTGTTGCTTTAGATCTGAAAGGCACAATCTGGAGATTCTGATTGGTGTATTAAGGTAACGAGGTGATTTTCACACGTGCTTTAGAAATAACCTTTTTTATTTTATAGTGATTCCTTGAGGCACCACATCTCATTTAATGGGATATCAGAGCCAGAGTATTTCTTTCTCTTTCTTTTTTTTTGGCCGGGGCTGGGTTTGAACCTCCCACCTCCAGCATACGGGGCCAGTGCCCGACTCCTTTGAGCCACAGGCGCTGCCCCAAGCCAGAGTATTTCTTGTACTCGCCTCTGAAAAGAAAAAGCCAACTATGAGACAGGTTCCTACTGCAGGATTATGGTCTGGAGTAAGTGACATATACATAAAGCACCCCAGCCCAAAGCCAGGCACACAGTAACTGCTTAGCAAATAGAAGTTCCTGTCTTAATCATCATAATCATATCAAAAATCCAGCAATAAGAGCATCTTCTAAGCACATTTTGGAACTCAGCAACAGCCTTGTTGCCCACCCTTCTGCCATTTAGGTCTGTTGTTGGGTAAAGCAAGGATTTGGGTCTGATAAAAGGGCCCTGCAGTGTGACACGAGGCACGTGTGCTCCTCACAGGAAACTCACAAGGCTTCCCGTCCACATTTCAGGAAGAGTTTTCATAAGGGCTAGAGCAACACATGCTTAATGCAAAAAGGGGTGGATGGACCCGAACTTAAGTTGAAAATTCCAAAAGAAAAATCCAGTCTTCTAAGCCACTTCAATGGAAATTTCACCGTTTTTATTCTTCAGTGATTTCATCTTATAGTTTTCAGCCAACATGGATTCCTGTGCTGATAAACAACAGACACAACCAGCCCGCCCTTTTTCATGCCAACCCGCCAAGAAGATTGAAATGACTCTTACTCCTTAGTGGGAGGTCACTTTACACTGGGAATAAATGTTATATTATGCTCACAGGATTATTTTTTGGCCTCTCAAATTGATATTTCCTTCACAAGTCATTTAAAATCCAAAGCTCTATTGGCATAAGGTAGTAGCTACATTAGAAACACCACGAGTGTTAAGATCTTTATGGATTTAATTTTTAAAAAAATACGAGTGGTTCGGCCAGAACATCAACTTTCACTGGGCTCGCTGCCACATCCCTTTCCAAAGAACAATTCAGGAAAGTGGCACAATTCATAAATATTATTTCTGTTTTGCTTGCTGAGGTTTGCATTTTTCTAGTGTTTGGGGGGAAGAAATCATGTTGGGAAAGAGAATACAATTGATACAGAGACGAATACAATGAATCTATGTATTTAGAACAAGGACCATTTTCCTTCGACCTCCTCTTTTCCCTCACTACAGAAAATATTTCAATCTTTGGCAAATAGTCAAAGCCTGTGGCCATAGGGTGCTTTCCTCTTGGAAAAGTACAACTTTGGTGGTTTTATAAATCTTTGCTAACACAAAATTATCCCCATCAGTTTCTTGAGTGTAGCAGATGCCATTGTAACTCCATTTGGCGATCTCCAGGGATTTTGGAGGAAAGAGACTTCTCAGCAAGCCCCACAAGACTCCTGGGGCCCCACTGGAGATTACCTCTCCCCCTGCTCACGCTCCTTCCAACCAGCAGCTGATCCCTCAACACACCACAGAAGCCCTCTTTTTGCATATGCTGGGTTTCTGTCCTGAATGCTTCCCCATCCCAGGAATTTGTTTGCTTGTCAAACTTGTAATCATTTTACATTTTGCATCCATTTTTTGACTCTTGGAGACATCTTCATAATCACCCCACAATTTGTTTTCATAAAATTTATGCCTCCATTACTGCACTTGTAATAAAAGGCAACTATTTCTTTATATAGTGATCATAACAGCTAACATTTATTAAATTCCTATAACATGGCATATTATAAATATAAACATATCCTGTGTTATTATTTCTACTCCTCCCTCTAGACGTGAAATTTCACAGATAAGGAAACTGAGGTTTAGAGGAATTCAGTGGTTCACCTGTGGTTACACAGGTGTGTATAGAAAGCAGATGCAAATCTATCTTCTTTGAGTCTTATCAGCTGTGCTGTTTGTCACCAGTTTGCATTGCTGTTCCATTCCCCCATCCCACCCCCTTTCCCAGATGGTGTCAGGCGCACATTCCATTCCTGTTGGTCTTCCTCCCTTCAAACATCGTAGCCTGAGAAGGAACACTAAGAAAGGGGCTTGGGGGTGGGGAGGAAAACCTGGCCTGCTGAACAAAGAATGCTGAACTAGGAAGTCTGGAGGGCCTATAAGCATATGGATAAGAAGTAACCTAGGTAACCAATAACCAATAGAAAGAGATCATTAATAACCAATAGGAAAGGGCAATATAGTCTGGAGGGGCAGAGAAGCCAATGAAAGACTTGCAGCCAATTTTAACCAGAGTATTTATACTGTTGGAGACGTTTGCATCTCCTCTCTGACACCTTTTCTCTTTTATGACAGGGACCCACTTCCAACTCTCTTTGGAGGTGCACTAAACTTTCTTTTTGTTCTACCTAAGTAAAATCTCTCTTCGCTACCCCAAAACCTTTGCAGGTGACTTTTGCTCTCTCTCCACCTGCCTGTGCCACTCCAGTTTTATTTTCAGTTTCCACTCACTTTTGCTTTCAATGACTGCTGTGCCTCAGTGAACTTTCTAGCTCAGCTGAGTAATCAAAGCAGGTCAACTTGGTTTGGGGAACCAGGGCCTCCCAACCCCCAACATAGCGTATATCTAATTATTGTGTCAAGTTGCATCCTGAATGAATAAAATAAATCAATGGCTCACTGCAAAACCTCTTGGAAGTGAAGATCAAATGATAAGGTCCTTACTTGCAAAGGTCAAGAGAGGAGGTCCTTAGAAGTCAACACTGAACACTCCAGGTCTGCCCCTTCCCTTGCCATGGTCATCGCTTCCCTGAACTTTGGTCAAGCGCCATCAGTGCCATTGCCCAAATTGCATGGAATGTTCTCACTCTTCTCTCAATTTACCACTAAACCCTTTCTCTGTTTCATACCTGCAGGCTGTGAAATCCATGGGCTTTGAACTGAAGCATGTTGGGTCTCCAGTGTCTCATGTTCATAGAAATTATAAATTGAAAGGTAGAGGGACTTAACAAGCCCAGGGGTCCATAAAAAAGTATTGAAGATTTCTTCAGAGGTGCAAAGGGGGGAGGAGAGAGGAAACAGAGGCTCTAGCAAGCCAGGCACTGATCGAGAGATGAGCATGAAGATAAAATTGCCCAATATACCCCATTTTTAATTCTTCTTCCCCAAGGAGTGATACATTTCCTTTAGTCCTTTGGCTGTAGATTTCCCAGTAACTTCTTTGATACTGGGAACAATACTTCCCAGGATTAATCAGACCAGGGGTGGAGGGGGGATGCTAAAAGCTATAAATGCCAGCCCTGGAGGGGAGGGACAGCAGACAGGCTGGGAGAGCAGGTCTGCAGTTAGACCTGCCCATGGCCAGGTCTGCGGCTTACTCTCTGGATTGTTTTGGGCTAGTGGCTAAAGCTCTCTATGTGGCAATCTTTTCAGCTGTACCCATGTCCTAGGGTACTTCTGAGTATTCACATCTCTGAAGCTAACAGTCTGGCACCATACATTCACTAAAGGAATTTCAGCTAATGTTATGAATAAGAACATGTAACTTTTTGTAGAAGAGTGGTCCACAGAATGGGAGGGGAAGGGTAACTTTTAAAATCTCTTCCAGAATTCATGGCCCATCTTACAGTGATCTTAACAAAGAAACCCAACTCCTGAGCTCACACCTGTGGCCCTTGTCTATGAGCCCTTCCTTGAAACATTGACATTTGGGCTGAGGAAGCAAAAGCTGTATAGTCTTCCAACTGCGAAACCAGGTAAAAACTATACACACTGCGATTTTTGGCAAAGAGATTTAAGGGCAACAGTTCAGGAAAAACCAGCCATTTCCTGTTTTATGGAAAGGGCTCGTAAACACATGGGCCATAGTCTTTGAGCTGAAGCATGATGGGTCTCATGTGTCTCGTGTTCATAGAAATTATTAATTGCAAGGCAGAGGCACTTAATAAGCACGGGGTCTCACAGAACAGTACTAAAGATTACTTCAGAGGTGCAAAGCTGGGACAAGAGAGAAAATAGAGGCTCCAGCAAGCAGGCACTGATAGAGATAAGCGTGAAGATAAAATTGCCCAATATAACCCATTTTTCATTCTTCTTTCCTAATGAGTGACATACTTCCCTTAACCCTTTGCTGTAGATTTCTCAGTAATGTCTTCAGTAAATAAATGTCACATCTTCTCTTCCGTAGTGTCCCTCTGAACTAAGGGCAATGCACAAAAACAAAGGTTTGGGGGAAGAGAAAATCTTTGAAGGGAGCAGTAGAGTGTAGTTGTCAAAACATGAGCTTGAATTAAGGTGCCCTGGCTTTAAACTCCAACTCTATTGTGGTATATGTACACCATGGAATACTATGCAGCCCTAAAGAAAGATGGAGACTTTACCTCCTTCATGTTTATAGGGATGGAATTAGAAAATGTTCTTCT